>KZ807688.1:320367-336255 GCA_000696205.2 Oncopeltus fasciatus | reverse complement strand
TTTTTGGAAACCAATGAAAGAATTCTGAAATTTTACATGTTTAACAAAGAGGAGATATTCTTGATATATTATCCTAATCCAATCGCCCATTTAAAGAAATATTCATTAAGAAAATATTTTTAGCAATTTATTCATTTCTTTAGAATTTTCTATTGTAATGAAATAATATAATCACATAATGATGTTAACAATATTATTAGAAATATAAAAATTTTTTTACAAGAATTCTCCTATTCCCCTTGGACATTGAAGCCTTTATATATTTACTTATCTTCAGCTTAATCAAAATGCCAATTATACTACCTACAAAATATGCCAATTATATCACCTAAAAAAAAAAAAATTTTAAAGAATAAAAATTAATTTCCTAGGCTTATCAGGAATGGTACCTATTTTTACAAATGGGTCTAAATGTTAGCTAGGTTGGATTTCTCCAAAAATTCCTCATGGGAAATGTGATTGAGAGTTGATTTAGGCTTCACAACATCAGCTCAATTTTAGCTAAAGATACAACACAACAGAGTCATGACATCCCAAACTTCTGAAACAAAATCAACAAACAAAAGTCTCTCTTACTATCTTAATTATTTAATTTGTTTTTAAATGTTACCTTAATCATTCCAACATTGCTCATTCCTCATGGAACCTGAACAGGAGAACCATTATTATTTGAGTTCTCAGGGGTGATGATAATGAAGTGTTTTCAATTATTGTTTTTTTTTTTTTAAATGACATGTCAACCTTTGGTCATTAATGGCAGGGAGATATTTTATAGAAGCGGAAAGATATTTTCAAGAAAAGTTTCTTAGCAATAGGTCATGGGGAGATATAATGTATTGTTAATGCGAATAGATATTATGTGGATGTACATAGTAATTTCAATTTTGTTTCATTTTTTCTTTAAGCTCTTAAGATTTCATAATTCCCAACTTTATTATACCAAAAAAATTATGAGTAGGCTAGGGTTGGTTTATGGTTAATAAAAATATAAGTATGTATTGAGATCTTTAATTCACATTTACATCATAGTCAGATTTACTTTGTCAAATTATATATTCCAATAATAATAAAACTTTGAAACTTTGAATCCTCTTAAATTAGGATTTTTGAACTAAGGTATTGGTGCTAAAAGAAATTGATGTATGTAATAAGTTTAAATAGGCATTTTACATGATTTTTGTCAACAAATTCATTGAAATTAAACCTAGATTACAGTTTACTAAAAAAATGATCAATGTAAGGAGAGAGTATTTTAATTACATCCTTATATCTCACTCCAACTGTAGGTTCTATATGGTGATAGAAACTCAAGGATCAAATGCTGTTCATGATGAAGAGAAAATGTCTAACTTTTTAACTGAGGCCTTGGATTCAGGAATAGTTGTTGATGGAACTTACTCCACTCAGCCTTCAACAATATACGTAAGCTTTTATCCTTCTCATAAAGAATGAGATTTAGCTTTAATTTGTTTTAAAGCTCTAAAAACTTGTTGATTTTTAATCCATTATACCTATTTTAGAATCTGTGGCAGATTCGAGAACGTATTTCAGAGTCCTTTGTGAGATTTAGTTACACCTACAAGTATGATATATCACTTCCCCTGAAGCACTTCTACGAGATAGTGGAAGCCACTCGAGACCATTTAAAAGAATTCACTGACATTCGTGTGTCAGGATTTGGTCATGTCGGTATGTATTATTTTCAATTGAAAATAAAAAAACTTTATGCTCTCTCCGAGAATCCTGCATTGCACAGTAGGATTATTCACCCAATATGACACAAATTGGGGGTCAATATAGCCAATATATGGCTTTTACTCTTTAACTACTGAATATTAAATGAATATATAAACCCCGTATTTTTTAGGATTTGTGCTTCACAAAAATTGTGGAGATGAGACCTGTGTGCTGAAGAAAAGTTAGTAGTTTAAGAAAAAGATACTAACATGCTTGTGCATAAATATTTCTGTGCATCACTAAATTATTTCTCTGAATGAAGACTTAAATGTATATGCATCAGTAATCTTAAATATCTGTGGAATACAGTCTTAAAATTGTGAAACTGAGATTATTTTCTCCAATCAGAGAAATATGGGGGAGGGGGGGGGGGGTAGAATAGGACAACTATCAAATGTATTAACAATTTTTGCAAAAAAAGGAGAGTGCTTCAGATGTGCTACTGCACATGGTAATTCAAGACAATTCAATGAAATCTAGTCTCTTATGTGTGATCATTAAGCCTCAACCATAAACCCTATTTCTAGTCAAATAATTAATCAAATTGTGCAGATTTGTGACTTTATGCCCCAATAAAAAAACATCTAATAATAATATCTATGGTCAAGAAAACTATATTTGAAATAAAATAATTTAATTTGTGAATTCCTTTTGACCATGCTGATTGTGTTATAAGTGAAGCGAAATATATTATATATTAATAATTATAGAAATATGAATAAGGTTCTCACCTAAGCCCCAAGGAAATTTAGCCATTTATAATATTAACCTCCTGTATGCCCTTAGGAGGGATCTGAACCCTCTGCCCCCATTAGGTAGGCTTTCTTTCATTCCCCCTCCAGTAAGTGGTTATTTTACTTTCTCAGTAATCTCCAACAACCAATGCTGCCAGATAGCATTCCTGTTACTTGAGGAAGACATTCAAAAGCATCAAACTTGGAACTGGAACTGTTCAAACCTATAGATAAATTAATTTTAAACTTTAGTATGGGGGTAATAAGTTTTATTTAGTTATTATTTATCATAATAATTTCACATTAGTATTAATTTACTACTAAAAATAAGTCACTTTACATGTCATTGTATATCTAAGGAAATTTAGTCCTCTGTGGGCACTATTGCTAAGGATTAAATCAATAAAATAATTAATATTCATTTCAAAATGGTCATAATTTTCTCTTTCAGGAGACGGTAATCTTCACCTGAATATAGAAAAGCCTACTTTTTCAAGAGAGCTTTTGGATCATGTTGAGCCCTGGTTGTTCCAGTGGATTGTTGAACGTGGGGGTTCCATCTCAGCTGAACATGGCCTTGGTTTTAAAAAGAGAAAGTACATTGGCTATGGGAAGTCTCCCCTTGCTCTTCAAATTATGAGAAATTTTAAATCTCAGTTTGATCCAACTGGCATCTTAAACCCATACAAAGTTCTTTAAATTTAGATAGCTCTGTTAATCTGTGGTTTGATCTGATTGTGATGTATGAGTTCGTTTCAATACTGAGAATTCTTATACTTGGAACCTTGTGATGAACATCCACTTAAAAATAGTTATTTCTGCAAAAATTTCTTTCTATCAATTGTTGATTAGATATGTCTCTTATAAATGAATTTTATTTATCAAAAAGTGTGTTTAAACATTAGTATTTATTGGAAGTTGTCTTGGTTATTCATATTGTTTTGTTTTTATTTAAAAAATATATGATGCAGGAATATATATATATNGAATATATATATTAATTACCATAAAAATATTTATTTTCAATCATACTTTTTGATACTTATTGTAGGAATTGAATATTATTTCTATAATTTTTTTGTCATAAGAAATTACTGTGTAAAAGTATATTACCATCTAATTAACTTATTTCTGTTCACCCCTTTGTATTTGCCTAATTAAGTTAATTAATTAATTAAGTAAAATATTAAGTCCCCAATTTATAAATCAATATTGTTAAATAGTGAAAATCATTTATGGAGGAAGGATTATGATGTTGATGTATCTATTACTAAGGCAGCCTTGTCACTTGTTTTTGGCGATTTGATAACTGTTATCTATTTATCATTTTCTTATTGCATTATAAAGTTAGGTGGAACCATTATGAATTATTTTTGAGTCTCCGGGATAATACCTGTATGTTGTATAGTACTTTGAATCAGTCTCCTCTTTTATAGAAATTAATAGAATAAAATACTATGAAAAATGAGTATGAGATGAGACTAGATGAAGATAATGCGAAAAATAAATGTGAGTATTTTTATAAATAGTAAAAAAAAAAGGCAGAATCATGGAGTGAAAAAGTAAAAAGTATGTCTTGTAATAGTGTTAAATTATTTATATTCTGCTTAGCATATTTCAATCATAATTTTTTTGTGGGTGTTATAAATAAAGAATGATTTTTTTTTTCACAAACATTAGTGAAAATTGATAACTACTCAATTTTTCTAATCCCAAAAATTGTAGAAAATGGTGTAATCTAGAACATCTTTAATCATAAGATTACTCACCTATGTTAGTGTGTAATTTTTTTTTTTATAAACTTATTTATTTATTACATTCTGTTAAATAAAAACATTTTGTAATTTGATTACAATGAAATTAAAAATGACATTCAATGTCAATCACATGAGGAGAGAAAGTGACCAATGACACTACTCTCAATAGATTTGGATGGTGACTTATCTGTTCCTCTTCCAGGGCTTAAAATATTGAGAATGTTTTTCACCATGAACCCTAAATCAGTGAACTCTTCTTTGATGTCATCGATCGATGTAGTGTGGTGGAGGTTTCTAACAACAACACGTATAGTCCTCTCTTCTTTTGGCTGATATGTATGGGACTGGGCATTTACTGATTTCAGGTAGCGTACTATCTCCCTGTAAGAGTCTGGTGAGTCAGGATTGATTATTTTATCTGTCTTTCGGCTCATACATATGTATATTCCACTGAATGAGAGTGCTTTCCTTTCATGGCTATTTTTTTATGATGGTAAGCATCTCCAATTACGTAAGTAATGAATAAATAGTAAATATAAATAGTTACTGCTCTTTATCGCTAAGCCAGGGACTGAGCAGAGCTTACTTAATCTGCTTAGCCGATAGTCTAAGCCGGCCGATAACAGCAGGCTGGCTGGGAGCTGGAGGGGTTGGGCTTGACCAAGCACGTCTGCCTATATGCTCCTCGCTACAAAAAAAAAATGAGTATTTCATTCACNNNNTTAATCTAACACAATTATCATCCTAGCTACAAAAAAAAAAAAAAAATTGAGTATTTCACTCACTTGCTGTGCATAGGTTCTTCGGTGAAATTCCTTGAAACTTCGTCAATGACTTCAGGCTGGCTACATCTTCAACTGTGACCAATTTGGTAACAACTGAACACTTTTGATCACTTCTAAAGAAACAATTGCAGAGAGCTAACGAAACACGTCCTCTTTCTACAATGGCTGCTGTCAAACTCCGAACTCCGGTGTGTAAATATCATTATTTTTAATTTGAATTATAATTTTTCTTTTTCATTTTCAATTTTTTCTTAATTATGTTATATAGGGGAAAATAGTCTCAACTAGTTCAGCTGATTTGTGATGATTAATAAACTAGAATAAAAGTAAATACCACCTAAGTAGTCATAATTATTATTATTTATTTTCTCATTATGATTCTCATCACAGTAATGTAAAGTCACCACAATGTACATTCTCACAAATGTGACACACTACTTGCATAAGATATTCACCCTACCCATACTGATGGATTTTTCCCCACACAATGCAAAAATATATATTGCTTGGACTGCAGCCAAAAATTTTTATAACAGTGGAAGTATCTTAAGTAGTTAAGTTAAAACCCGATGACTGATTCAGGAAAAAACAGAATTTTTCTAGGCTTCTAAAAGTTTGAATTGTAAGAATTTTTTAATAATTTTGACTTTCATTGGATTAAAACATTATGCTTACCTACTTACTTTGAACTCGAGGGCTTTTTTTCCCACAAATATTTCAAAAAACACTGATTGAGTTTCTCACTATTCTCATTCTAAGTTCGTCGAGGTGAACTCGCTCAGACCTCTGGCTGGTGGCTACTGACCAACTTCTCAATTATTTCACCCACCTTTGATTGAGAACCTCCACCAGCCAGCTATTATATAGAAAAAAACAACAACATTAAAGTACTGGTTATTCTTGAATGAATTTACATTAGAACTGAATTTGTTGACAAAATTTACTATTTTAAAAACTCTTCTATAGTATTACTCTAATTTTTGTAACAATTTGGTTCTTCCTCATCTCATATTATTAAAGGTAGGGCATTGTATAGACAGGACTTAAAAACTCAGTACACTTAAAAAAAAGTTTTGACCTATGCAGCGCTTATTTAATTTATGTCTGTTTCAAGTGGAATAACAGTGAATATTTCCAGTGAATATAATTATACGATTCTTGAATAACTTCTGATGTGGGAGGGGGAGGGGGCAGTTTAAATAACCATTTTGGTCAAATCTTTTATTTAAGTTTAATAAAGTATTATAACTAAATGTACAATATACAATTATTACTTTTTGCCTACTGTAAGTGGAAAATTATATACATTCTATACATACTTTATAAATAACTGTATACATTAATATAGTTTTTAGTTATAAAAGAATACAGTCATAATTACTAGCATGCTTTTGTACAATATAATTAATGAGATCAAATATATTGTATATTTTCATAAATAAAAAAGATTACTAACATTTATTAACTTCTAGAATGACAAATGTAATTTAAGTTCTAGACTTAAAAAAATCTTTCTCTCTCTAGAGGTATTTTCTCAAGGTATTATCCATATTAAAAAAAACAAAAAAAACAACTCAATATGACTACCATATTTAATTTTTAATATCAGTATAAAAAGCTCGTTATTATTGGAAATGACACAATTTGTATTAGTGGGATTANAGACCAACAAGCAAGTTACTGTATGACCTCCCTGACTTACACCCTGGTTAAGCTATTTAAAATTTACTGTTAGCTTACTTTTAGTTGCCAAAAATAACATAAATGATTTCCTCAGCTAGTGGAAATAGTTGGCACTATATGTTCAAAATATCTATTTATTACAATTAAGAATTCAAAAAAGATTTAATGTATTAAAACTGGGAAAAAATTGCAGCTTTTTAGCTATATACACACCTATGTGTATTTTCAATATTTATTTCTCTGAAGTTATTTGACATTCCATAAACAATATTACTTGGTCTTAGCCTTGTTGATAGCAATAGCCGTGCTGACAATTGCTGAGCTCCTCATGAAGTCGACTGCAACGATATTTGTGCATTCAGCCCAATCACTGCAATAGCGGTATGAGAGAGAGATATTAGTGTTGACTCTTTCTGCCATCAGTCGTAGTCCACCATACCAGTCAGTAAGAACACTCAGGGTTGTTGGTGTAAGCTCAGCCATTGCTGCCCATAGCCCCGAGTTCGCTTTATCTCTGCATCTATCTGTACTACATTTTTCTTTTATTTATTATTGAATTTTAAATATTTCCTCTGTTAAAATAGAGTGTAATTTTTGTTATATAGAAATAATATACAAAACTAGAAAAAAGGTGGAAAAAAAAAATTTCCAGACATTTACAAGGATAAACAGGTCCTTTTAAACCTATTTTGTTCAGTTGTTTATTTTTTACAATTTTTTTCATAATGCTAAAATTAATGAAAATATAAGGATTTTATTTTATTTATTTTTGATCCAGAAGGTTTTAAACTCTCCTCTCTCAGGTAAATAATCTAAAGGGTTATTTTCACTAGCAATGAATATAGAACTATCATACCTTCGTATCCGTCTATCTATCCGTCTTCATTGGTTTCTGCAAACCATCTTCTGTTGGCGAGCACTTTCGGACATTATCCATCCTCGTGGCCGAATACTGTCACTGTCTGTCTTTGACAGATCTTATCGCCGAGAAAGCGAGCGTTGTAGCTAAACGACTCTTATACCTGACGCATCTGACCAACCCACAGAATACAAACGTAGTTGAATACAGACAGTGACAGTGAACACATGTATTCGGCCAAGAAGATGGACAATGTCCAAAAGCGCTCGCCAACAGAAGATGGTTTGCGGAAACCAATGAAGACGGATAATTGAAGGTATGATAGTTCTCATCTCTCATGACTGATGCAGTCCTTAATGAACCCAACCAATGGTTTCCAAAAAGTAGCTTAAACAACAAATTCGGTATCTTAATAGAAATGATTTACTAAACCACGTACAGACAAATATTTAAATACTCACATACACACGCATATATATATATATATATATATTCACTTTTAATGTAACCATATTTTTAAGTTCTTCAATGTAGGACTAGTGAAGATTCATTAGAATTTTTCAAAAGTCCCATTATGGTACCAATGAGATAGATAGGACTTTGACCTTTCAAATGTTTCATGGTATGTCTTCTCTGAATAGGGATGACAAGAGATAAGGGGCATTAAAGCCACTAATTAAGATAAAACAAAAATTACTTTTTCCCCAACCCGATAAATAAATAAAAGAAATAATAAAAGTATAAAAAATATTAAGTATATAAAGATGGCATGTCTTTCACTTGGAGAAGCTGGCCAGTATCAGCACTCCTACTATTCTAATTACTTTATGAAAAGCTGACAATAAGAGGGCCATATGGTCATTCCCTTTTCAGGTCATGTAGCAGGATCTCAAGATAGTTAATGCAGTATAGAGAAAGGAATTAGGAAGAGATGATATGTTAGGGTGGAATTTAGAAAAAATAGGACATATTTAATAAATGGGATTCCTTGGTCATTTTAAAGATAAGGGGGTTGGTGACATAATAGGATTTTGGATTGGAAGGACTGGATTCTTTGGATTTTTGATGATTTAGCAACTTCTCAGACCTAAACTTAAACTTAAGCTTATTAAAT
This sequence comes from Oncopeltus fasciatus, assembly GCA_000696205.2. NCBI lineage: Eukaryota > Metazoa > Arthropoda > Insecta > Hemiptera > Lygaeidae > Oncopeltus > Oncopeltus fasciatus. Next base: position 327,586 of record KZ807688.1, on the reverse strand, counting down.
ATTGCCACATCTATGTCATAGAGAAGCTCATAAAGCTCACTGTTCTTTCTTTTCCTCCAGCCTCCCTCATCTCTTACTGCCTCTAATTCCTGTGGAAGATCTTCCTCTCAAGTATAAGATATTTTCTGTACTCACTGGTTAGTGTCCATGATTGGATGGACACTAACCAGTGAGGACAGAAACTTCAAACTATGTTAGAATAGGTTTTATTAGTGTTTTGTAAAAGTGGGCCTTTGTCTTCCTACTTATGAGCTTGCTCCTTAACTGTTTCACCAGACCAAAATAACATCAGTTAGCATAGATAATCGGATGCTTCATATCAACAGTTACATTATTTGTGACTGTTACCTGAAATCCAAGGTTTGTGAACTCCTCTACTCTCTCAAAAGTACACGATCCTATAACTACTTTTCTTTCCTGTGGCCTGCCACTTCCAGTATACAGTATGCTCATTAATAGCCAGCCTAGGTGCAGCAGCTCTCTGTAGCTTTAAGAAAGCACAAGTAAGCGCTGCAAAGGATCATGCCACAATGTCTAGATCATCTGCATAACCAAACAATTGAACTGAATAATTGAATATAGTGCCATTATTCTAGATGCCCGCTTCTCTAACAACCTTTTCTAACACCAAGTTGAACAGGAGGCATGCCGAGGCCTCCTTGCTTTAGTCCTCTGAGCAAAAATCTGCAGACTAATCAGACTGCATGCGAACTTTGCAACTAACATCCCTTTTGTCATTTTATCAGGTGTATAAGCTTAAAGGAAGTATTCATTTTGTTCAGTGCCTCGTACAGCTTGTTTGATGCTGTCCTATAAGCATTCCTGAAATCCACAAATAAGTGGTGAGTAGGCATTTTATACTCATGAATTCTTTTCATGATTACCCTAAGCACTTGCGGATTCACCTGTCCTGAAGCCAATCTGATACTTTCCAATCTCTCACTGCACATAGGGCCAGAATTTGGTAGACATTCGAGAAAATTGTATAAGGATAGCAGTGATATGCCTCTATAAAGAGAGAAAAATGCCAGTGCATTCATTCCCTTGATATTTTAACTAAACTGGCTGGAGTAGGTCCCTTGGCCACCTCCTCTTGAGGCGTCAGGGAGGGTAGTCGGGATGAACGTGGGATGCCAGGGAGAGGATAGAGGATTTGGAGGTTTGTGTGGAACTTATCAAACCTGGAGGGGATGAACAACAAAAGGTACTTGCAGGTCAGAAAGGATGGTTTTATTGGATACATAGGGAGGAGTGTTGAGGATTGTGCAAAGGACTTTGGACTGGAACCCCTGGATACATTTAATGTTTGATGGCTTAGCTGTGCCCCACAATTCAATACCATATGTCCAGATAGGTCTAATTAATGTTTTGTAAAGAGTTATTTTGTTTTCTATTGTTATTCTGGACCTGTGGTTCAGCAATCTGTAGAGCTGTCCAAAGCGTCTGTTTAGTTCTTGTTTCTTTGTCTGTTAGTGAGTCTTCCAGGTTAGTTTACTGTCTAGGTAGAACCCAAGGTAGCGAATTGTTGGAAAGGAGGGAAGAGGATGGAAGAGTCCTTTAACCTCTCTATTTCAGCGGTACTTTGCCCACCCAACAAATCGGCCTCTGCTCGTCAGTACTCGTATTTCTTCTCCTCCCTTGGCCCACACTTTCTTGCAGGAGGTGACTATAACTCTAAGCATTTGTTATGGGGCTCTAGGACGACCAACTTCCGTGGTCGATCCTTACATAATGCCTTATCCTCCCTTAACCTTTTCTACATTAGTCAACCCTCTCCTACACACTGGCCAACTGTTCCCAACAAAATCCCAGACATCTTAGTCTTCTTTGTCCACCATGGACTAAATTCCTTTCATTCTTCAGTCACATCACTGAATGACCTTTCCTCAGACCACAGTCCTGTTCTCGCTAAATTATCCTTGTCACCTTTACCCAAAGAATCTCCTCCATCTTTTATTTGGGGCTCCTCTTCTCAAGTCCCTCCCTCCTAAAGCGGTTAATCCCTCCAAAGTCAAATAACTCATTTCCAAATTACATAGGCGCAAATCCCCAGGCCATGATCTTATTACCACTCGTATCTTACGACAACTCCCTAAAAAAGCAATCCTCTTTATAAACTACCTTTACAATAGCATTCTCCGCACCACCCTCTTCTCTGGAAACTCTCCAACATCATCTTCTTTCCTAAACCCAGTAAACCACCAAACCTTCCTTCCTCTACTGTCCCATCAGCCTCTTCCCCATAATGTCCAAAATTTTCGAAAAGATCCTCTTGCTGAGAATTATACCCATCCTCGACTTCATGAACCTTGTTCCTAATCACCAATTTGGTTTTACAACAAGGTCCACAATTCAAAAAGGTCTCCGAGTTATAGATCGCATCTCCCACGCACTTGAGTATAAGGAATATTGCCCCTCTGCATTCCTTGATGTGACTCAAGCTTTCAATAGGATTTGGCATAGGGGCATGCTCTTTAAACTATCCTTCCACAACCTTACTACCTAATTATCATGTCCTATCTTTCCGATAGATACTTTCAAGTCCCCCGTTGAAGCGGGAGTTTCACAGGTTAGTGTCCTTGGTCCTGTTCTTTATACCCTTTTCACTGCCGACATCCGAACACATCCTGACACACTCCTCGCGTCCTATGCAGATGGCACAGCCATACTCTCCTGCAACCCAGATCCTTACACTGCCTCAAATAACCTTCAATCCCACCTTAACTCCCTTTTCCAGGGGTAAAAATGCTGGCGAATACTCCTAAATGAGGATAAATCAGTCAATGTCACCTTCACACTTTGGAGATGGCTACAGGACCTCCTGGGCCTTAATGCCTCAATTAAAATGTTGTGCTCTTGGTGCTCAGATCGGGGTCATGTTCTCAGACATTTGGGTTCTGCATTTGGATAATATGAGAGTCTTTATGTGGAGGTTTGGAGTTTAATGGATTAGGATTTAGTGGTTAATTGACGGAAGGTTTAGAGGTTATCCAACAACACTGTCGAAGTTGTGGAGAAGGATTGCATAGGATTGTCAAAGTCCTGGGGAGATCTCAAAGAAATTTAGAGATTAGAGTCTTCTCTTAGGGATTTGAACCCGAACCAACTAACTTAGCCATTAAACAGTGGCAGATGAATATATTGGAGTGAAAAGGTGAGGAGTATGGGACAGTGATCAGAGAAAAGGTCATTAAGGATGCTAACAATGATTTGAGAGGATATTGGCTTTTGCAGACATAGAAATCCATGAGATCAGATGATTCCTGTCTCTAGGCTGATAGGTAAGGATATTTTGCTATGAGGGTTGTGAGAAGCCTAGAGGTAAGGGAAGTATTCAGAGAGCAACCACAGGAGTTAGTCATTTTGGAGCCAAATTGTAGATGTTTCCCATTCTAGTCATAGCTGGCAAGAAAGTACCCCTACTTTCTTGCCAGCTGTGACTAGAATGGTAAGTAAGTCAATAAATAATAGTAAGTAAATGAATTGGCTGAACTAAGCAGGAATAATAAGAGTTTGTTTGGTGGATTGACATTATAATGTCAATAGGGGGATTGGTAATTTGAAGGTTAAAAGTATACAGTGCTGAATTAAAAATAGTCTACGGGATCAGATATAATCAGGTGAAAGAAGAGGATGCAGCATGGTATATTATTTTTGAAATCCTTATACTGCTTGAATTTTCGGATCCTAATTTTGTTTAGTCAGTTGAAACTTGAACTAATTATATATGTATGAGCACTTACCCATGAATGAGGCCCGCAAGGTATGGGTAGAGATCTGACAAAGTCTGTTTGTTGCCCCAGTGTTGTTTAATGGGCCCATAAAAGGAAAAGTGATCTACTATATCTGCCCTGTTGTAGGAAAGAATCAGTCGTTTCTCTGAGTTCCAAATACTCTTCAAAGTCTCTCTTGGGCCAAGGTCAGTTTTCTCATGAATCAGGTCACCCAATTCCTTCAAAAGGAATTTGCCCAATTTCATATGATTTTCTCCATGTCTGAAACCTATTTAATTTAATCAAATTTTAAATGTAATATTAATTTTTTTCCTAACCATTAAAAAAGAAAAATAAATGAAAAAAAATGGAATTGGAGTTTTCAATTTATTTCTATACATTGAGATCCTTTAAACCTATTTTTTTCCATAAGGCCTGTGAAATGGCGAATATGTATATGGGTCACACCTAATATTTTTCTAACTATTCTTGGTATTATAAAAATTAGTATAGTTTTTGGGATAAATCAAAACGGTGGGGGGGGGGGCACTTTTGAGCAAGAGCCTAAACATACAATGCTACATTTTTTTCTCAGTCTAGGCTGATGCCTAAACTGAGATATGATATATCAATATCATATTCATAATTTCCCCCAGAATGATGGCAAGTTGCAATATACATTTCAAAATGAAAATCAAATTAGGGAGAATTAGTTCAAAGAGAGATTTAGATATAAAATTGATACTCAGCTATTAATCCATGCCAAGTTTAAAATTTAAGATTTTCGTAGTGTTGTATTATGGTTCAAATTAATAATAATAAGTTCAAAGCATGAAGAGGGGTAAATCTGAGAATAAACTTATGAACATACACATTTTAACTCCGTATTGAGAATTTTATATTGGTGATTTAATTATAAAATTTCAGTTTATTTTACCCACTAATTCTGAAACTACACTAATCGAAATTTTCCAAACGAAATGCTTAAATTCACTTAGTTTTTCAATTCCTTTTATAATAAATAATTCTCCTAAATAAGTTTTGAGGAAGTGAATGGTCTAATTTTGCAACTCTAGGTATTTATTTTTATAAATCTACAATTAATCACTAGTTGTACTGAAATTTTCCCATTATGCAAATGAAACATATTGAAAATGAACTTTTTTTTTTAGATTTTTATAATAATACATTTTTCTTGAAAATAAATTTTCATTTTGTTTAAAAAATATCTATAACATGTATAAGAGTATGTCCTCAAATATTTAAAAAAAAACTTTTTATAAATAGGTCATAAATTTAAATTCGATATTCATAGGTCATAGTTAAAATAATCTCTAACTAAGTTTGTTTTCAATTAAATTTCAAGAACTGACTAAATTCTGATTTATTGCAAAATAACAATAAAAAAACAATCATATGAAATATTTAAATAAATTATGAAATGGAAACTAAACGTAATTTTGATAAAATATAGTAATTAATCACAAATGAAGAATAAAAATGAATGCTATAAATCTAAAAGCAATTCTATAGACTTTGATGTAGGTGTATGGTAAAGTTTCATTTGGTAGGCTTATCATCATCTCTTAGCCTCACTCAGTCTCCAACTTTCCTGAATTATCACCAATCAAAGAATCAATGTTAGATAAGTTTGTCCCATGAAAAAGAAATAACTTCTAAGAAGACGTGACTCATTTAAGTTATTTATCATTGATGGAAGCTTTTTGGTTTATTGGAGCAGGATTAAGACTCACAGTTTTTCCTTCTCGATCTGGTGAGCCAAGCCATTTTTTAACACTTCATAAATATTATTAACATTCAGTATGTATAATTTTATGTATGTAATTTGACCACCTGTCACTGGCAAATCACCTGTCGTTCTATAAACAAATGAATATATCATACCTACAGGAAAATTATGAAAATCCACTATGACTATTTCGTTCGTGGTGGTCATAAATTGCCGAATCTCTTTCAATATCTTAATGAGGGGCTGTACGGGTATCAAATCATGATTGCACCACCAGCTGTGGAAGCCACCATCTCCCAGAATAGTATGGCTGTAGTATCCAACTCTTAAGTCTAAATATCTGGCTCCCATTACTAGTTGCTCAAAGACACTAATGTCCTACAGAAAGGAAAAAATAAAAAAAAATACATTTAATAATTGTGATATACTTATGCAATATCATTTTCTTCTTCTTTGAAAAATACATTGATACAAGAAAAAACAAAACAAAAAATAATGATAAGGCCTCTTTTCAGTTAGTTCTTAACTGTAATATCCATTCAAAAAATTAGGGTAAGATTAAGCTTTGTTTGGTTTTTTTAGACAGATTTGCTTGAAGTTTTAACAATTCTAAAGACTTTGGTAAACATATAACATATCAAATTGGCAAGAGAAACCTATGATTAATGAGGGATAAAGAATTTTAGATTTGGTTGAAAAATATTTAGCATTGGTCCAAACATTCTTGTTAAGCACCCTTGCAAAGATCCAAGTACAAAATGTGTTTTTCGTAATGCTACTTTTTTCAATAAGGAATAAAAGCAAAAATAAAAAAAATTGTATGTCTAAAAGAATATTTTGAGATCTAGGGCAAAGACAATCTACACTTTTGAGTAAATGGCAATTCTACAGAGTTATTTCATATTTTTGGATGCTAAGTGCTTTTTAAACTTAAGGTTTCCTTCTTAAAGCTCTCACACTTAATACAAAGGACAAAATAATAAACTTAATGAAAAAAACATTTTTATTAGCACTTATTTTAATTTATTTATAATTATTTATGTATTTATTGTTTATTTCTTTTTTAGCCATTTAACATTTAATAATTTATTTTCCAAAACTAATAAAAAAAATGCAAAATAGTATAAAATATATACATTTAATTTAACAATAACATTTAAATTTGTTGTTAAGAGTAAAATAGCTAAAAGGAACTGAATAAACTACCAAAGTTCCTAGCATCATAATGAATACTCCTTTTTGAACTTTTTATTGCCATTCAAAACCACTTCTAAAGTTTAGATTTTCTGATAACCCATGAAATGTTTGTAATGAAATATTAGATCACAGATAAACCCTCCATGCTGATCAACTAAATATATTATTTATTTTCTTCTATTTAAAAAATATTTTTAAAGTTTAGTACCAAGTAATTTTGTGTTTTAATGAATATTATGGTTACATTAGTTTTAAAAAGTTTTAAATTAAAGGTGTTAAATTTTAGATTAACCCTCACACCTAAAACTGGCAATTTACTAAATAACAGAATTAAATATTTGAATAATTATTAAACTATATATCAATTTTCATTTTGCTTTAATACAGATTATGTCTAAAAATTGTTCAAATACACCCTAATCACATTCAGTGATTCAGGTAAACACCTACTTTTCCAACCAAATTTCCAACTTCAAATATAAATTTATATAAATTTTTAATTATATATATGTATATATATATATATATACACACGCAACCCTTGGAGAAAAAGTGCATG
>KZ807688.1:277248-307532 GCA_000696205.2 Oncopeltus fasciatus | reverse complement strand
CATTTATATATTTTAAAAAAACAAAATTTAAAAATAATGTTCATAACTCAAGATATCTTGACCCAGCTGAGTTTTTCTGGAAATTACTGTGAGAGAGGGCTAATAAGATGGGTTAGTTAATTAAAAAACCCATGTTTCTTTAATTTTTTTTTAAAGGAGAAAATATAATACATTTTGCAACTTTTCATGATGATTATGGGTGGGAGTTAGTGTTTAAGAAAATGTGATGTTTGACAGACATTTGGCATTCCTTATTTTACATCACAAATGTGATTTTAATTTATTTTAATAAAACCATCTACATTATACTAAATATTTTTGGTGATTAGTAGAAGCTTAGCTAAAAGTCTAGGCAGCAGCTATAGGTATTCTAACTTTTAATTTGGCATTGGAGATAAACAGGACACATGTATTTAAGGATAATTAATTAAATTTGAAAATTGAACTGCACGAAGAAAAATTTTATTACTAATGAGTATTTAAGAGAAAATGAACTATACCAGGTCCATCTTCAGATTTATAATCTCATCTCATGAGAATATAAATATCAGCTTATTTACAAGTTTCTAAAGAGGAAAAAAAAAGGGATATTCATTTCAATAACTAAAATGTTCAATAATAAATCAATTTTCTTTATAAGAGATCAAGTTTTTTTTTTTTTTAAATTTATTTATTTATTTATTTTTTTTATTATTTTTTAATGGAGGAGAGATTAGTAACAATTTTTATTAGTTATAGTTGATTATAGCAAGAATAAATTGCAATAAATAAACAGAATAATGAACTGAATATTTGATAAAATAATATCCAATGTGCAATGTCCACAATTTCCTAAAAATAAATAAATGGCTATAAAAAGTGAGTAAAATTATCCACCCTACAACTTTTATTATTATTATTATTTTGCATGCCTACATTCCAACATAAAGTGCATAAAATACAATTAAATTTCCAAATAAAGGCAATGGAGCATTGGTCAGAGAGAGTACTCTTTAGCCCGAGAATAAATGAGAAGAAATCATTAATAGTTTTGTATCAAGATATCATTTGTAGTTTTGTTTGACTTTGAAAGAGAACTTTATTAAACCAATAAATCACTATGTCTCAGATAATGGCTAGTCCATAAATAAATTCATATTTTTACACAAGAACTAAGGAGTTCTTATTCTTTTGATCAAATACTTTTTAAATGGATTCCTTTTTCCAAATATAAATAAATGAATGACACACATATAAGTAACTACAGTCACATAAGGATCATTGCAAAATTTTTTTAAAATAATTTTTGAAGACAAAGAAGGAATTGATTAAAATATTTTAAAATTACATTACACAGTTAAGCTCAGTATTGGTTTTCTGTTAGTAAATTACTTCAATAAGACTATAAATTATACATTTAGATTAGTCATTAAAACCAGAAAGTCTGATGCTGTGGGCATTATATTCTTCCCCAGTCTTTTACCTTGTTTATTATACGTATATAAATTCTGTGTGAGTGAATATAAACTAAGCACCTGTAAATAATGAATAAATGTAATACATTTAAGATTTTTAAAGACTATAAAATGTATGACTAGAATATAGAATAAAAACATCTATAAAAATATCTCATCATGTTTATGTGACATAACAATGAACTTTAACACATCAATAAACTATCTTACACATAACTTTGGAACTTCAAATAAATTAAAAATCCAAAACAATAAATCAATGAGAAAAAAACAATTCACTTTCTCATAAATGTGATTAAGCTAAGGTCCTCATTATTTAAAACACACTTTATTTACATTTTTAAACAATAATAAACTTGAAAGTTGAAATAAATTTATCACACCAATACTTAAACACTTATCAAAACATTTTGACTAAATCCATAAGAAATAAGGTACTGATTATTTAGGGATTCATGCAGTCATATTGCACATAAGTTGTTTGACTTAGTAATGAATGTAAAGAGCTCAGTGGTCCCGATGTAAGTGGTGATTTACTCCCTACTTCCTCCAAACTGAATTCCTCTCGGCTCCCTTCCTCTTTTTCCGACTCTCACCTTACACCTTTTCTTTCAGTCCCATCCATTTTACCTATAATCTATATTCGTACTAATTTTTCTTTATTTCTCTCTTCCATAGACTGTATTATCTGACCCTTTCTTTCTTTTATTTTTCACTTTAATCTCATTTATTCTAACTCAGTCTTCATCCCTCTCCACACTTTTTTCATCCTTCTATCTTTCTTTTTTGACATTATTCCTCTTTGTCTTTCCCCTAGCCATCACTTTCTCCTTTTTCTATATTTTTCAAGAATTAATTTATTTTATCTATGCACCTCCTCTTTCTATCCTCTATCATTCTCCTAGACATCACTTTCTCTCAGCTCTTTTCTGACAAAGCCTCAGCTCTCTTTTCCTCTCAGCCATATCTCCATTTTCCTTATTTATTTCCCTTTTATGGCATGATTTTTAGTTTTACGCTAGTTTTGAATTTCAATAATATTTAATTGAAAAGTTAGACAGTTTTTAATATATAGTCAATGGCTGAAAGAAATAAAATTACATGGTTGAAATAAGCTAAAATTATTATCATAGTGTGTGAGAAATATACTATGTTTGTTAAATAATGATTTTAGATGTGGTATTTAATCCCATGTTAAATTTTATACAATATCTTTTATAATACGTTTGTTCTTCAAGAAATGTTCAAGGTTTTCTATGTAACCTATAAGACACCATTCCTAATAAGAATTGCTTTTTAATATCTTTATATTATATTCTTTTATCATTGCTCCTGAAATTAGAATTTGAAATGTGGAATTAAGATCAGTAAATTAAAAGAATACAAATTAAATTAGGTATTAAATGTGGCACATTTCTGAAACAACTGAGGCACATAGGCAAAAGCCTGGTAGTTAAGTGAGCTAGAGCCGCAGAACAATATCCTGATTTGAAGCCACCATAGTTGATGAAATTCTGAAAGCTAAACCTGCCAGAGAAGGATGTGGTTGGTGGAGTCTTCTCTACCAGCCAGCTCTGATACTGAAGAGGATCTGAAGTCCTCATGACCATCACCTCCAGAGACAACAAGTGGTTTCTCAGCTGCCTTCCCTTTACGATGTTCTAGGTTGACTGTTGTGAGGAAACGAACATGTCCAGTATGACCATGGGGAACACCTAGAGAAGATACAAATTTATATTAAGCAATGGGATTTGAAAAGTTAGAATGGAAAGGTTTAAAAATATTAGGAAATTAAAATTAAATTTTAAATTATAAAATTCACTAAAGCTGTTATTGAAGCTGTATCCCATTTAGACTGGCGTGAGTAACATAATTCCCAAATTATAAATATGATCTGAATGAAATGAGTGATATAGATATTTACAATTTGAGAGTTAAACTAAAAGTTATTGTGTTAATAAATTGCCTAATTTAATTAATGCCAAACTTATATTGATTCCTTTAATGAATAAAAAACAAAAACATGAAGAAAATAATAAAGTAATAGTAAAAAATGGAGTGCTGAGTAGATGGAGATTTGTAGTTTTGTTTAGCTTAAGATAACTTTATTTTATGGGCAAATCACTATGTCTCAGATAAAGGATAGTCCATAAAATCAATATTTTTAAAACAAACTATTGGGTTATATATAATTCATCTATTCAAATACTTTCTAAATGAATTCCTTTTTAAAATGAAAAAAAAACTGTGCACTGTGAGCATTGAATCTGTGACCTTTGGCTAAGAAGGTACCTTAATTAACATCATGCCCCACTAGAAAAGAGTAACAAATAAAAAAGAGAAAGATAAGGAGTATTATAAGTTCACTTCTAATTTCTTTTTTTACTTCAAATAGTTTAATCTAGTGTTATTATTCTTTCTTTCCCCATAGCCCCTACAATTTTAATAATTTTATTATTCTTAATTTAAAAATGTTTTATTATTTATATACATATATTCATATAATTTATTTCATTATGTTTGCATTTAAAATCTGTGGTCTGTATTATTTGGTTTATAAATTCATGTATTGCCATGCTAAAAAATTCTTATGATTATGAAACAAGCAAACTGTTTCTTAAAACATGTATTTATTAATTATCAAGTAACAAATAATTAGCTTGATTCAAAATTTTTAAACTTTTTAAAATGAGACATTAACCAAACCAAATATTACAGGCTAGATATATAGATTTAAGTTGTTAAGAACTAATGAAAGCCAACATTTTTTAAATTTTGTGATGGATATTGAAACTTATGAAGCATAATTTTAAAACTTTGGGGAGGATATTGCAGTTTTTGGAAGCATAACTTTTGGAAAAAAAAAAACAAAAAAAACATTAGAAAGGAGCTATGTAAACTAAGCAGATTTCCAATATTTCATTAAGATGAGCTGAAATGAGAGCATAATAGGAAAGAGTACTAAACCTGGATCTATACTGGCCAAGAAGGAAGAGAAGGGGGCTTATTAAACTATTTTAGTTACAATTCTAAATATCTTTCTTAATAAATGTTCATAAAAATGTTATAGAACACGATTTTAGAAAATTAGATTTTGCTAAAATGATGTTCAACAAACTTATTTGTAAATTAAATAAAACAAATGATATTATAAGATTGGTCTTCCACTTATATGGCCCATTCCTCTCATCTGATCTCAATCAAAACTTAATTCATTCAACAAAAATCTTAAATTTGGTTTCTACATTTTAAAAATAAGAAGGCCCACCCAATACCCAAAAATACATTCTTAAATATCTTCACATGTGTTTTTTGAAGAAAAAAAAATAGTAGAAAATATAAATATAATAAAATCACAATTTATAAACATTTCATTATGAAGTGTTATTTGAGGGAGAGGCAAATTCATTGTATGCCCTCAGAACATTCTTGTCACAAAAGAAAAGAAAACAAGTTTTCCTTTTTTATTTACCGTTTCTTCTTCCGGGTTGGACCGTATCAAATTGTTGTTATTTGCCGAGCTTTCGCACATCATGTGATGGCTTCTTCATGGCTGAAAAGAGAATGAGAGTTGTAAAAGAGAGATTTTTAAAATCCAGGTGGTATATAATTACCATGTTTTATACACCAGGTGGTGTATAATCCCAGCGCAGTCTGGTCCTTGGGCGAAGCCTGCCTTCCCATTGGTTGATACTGTGTTCTGGCGGCTGGTCTCTGGAGTAGTCAAGTAGCTGGTCACTGATTGGTTGGATCCTCTTGTCAACTAGCGCTGGTTTCCAGTTTTTGCTCAGTCTGTATCCGTCTTCTCTGTTGATATTTTTCGGATTCTTGGTTATTTCGATGGCTCTCTGATGTTTCGCCGATAGTAGTTGCTTTCCCGGGCCAGTATTGAAGCGTCTTCGAATTTGATGTGGTGGCAGGTGTTGGCGAAGTGTTCTGCTAGAGCTGACCTCTCTGTGCGTCCGTGTTTGATGTCTGCGATGTGTTCTTTGAGACGTGTGTCTATCACAGAGAGAGAGGTCAGCTCTAGCAGAACACTTCGCCAACACCTGCCACCACATCAAATTTGAAGACGCTTCAATACTGGCCTGGGAAAGCAACTACTATTGGCGAACCATCAGAGAAGCCATCGAAATAACCAAGAATCCGAAAAATATCAACAGAGAAGACGAATACAGACTGAGCAAAAACTGGAAACCAGCGCTAGTTGACAAGAGGATACAACCAATCAGTGACCAGCTACCTGATTACTCCAGAGACCAGCCGCCAGAACACAGTATCAACCCATGGGAAGGCAGGCTTCGCCCAAGGACCAGACCGCGCCGGGATTATACACCACCTGGTGTATAAAACATGGTAATTATATACCACCTGGATTTTAAAAATCTCTCTTTTACAACTCTCATTCTCTTTTCAGCCCTGAAGAAGCCATCACATGATGTGCGAAAGCTCGGCAAATAACAACAATTTGATATGGTCTAACCCAGAAGAAGAAACGGTAAATACATCTGACGACCATTGAAGCCTATGTGAACAACAAGTTTTCCTTTTTCTCAGCTACATTTTTACAGGTGGGAACAGTGCCTTCCCGGCAAGCTTTGGGCAGTGAGGAAGGTGATTAAGAAGTTTCAGTCTAGTAGTTGACAAATACTATATACAAGCACAGTGAGCTGGAGCGTTTTTATGGTAGAGGACACAGTCAGATGTGAGCATTCGATGAGCACTCTTATTTTTACAATATGGAAACCAAATTCGATATTTAAGCTTTTTATTTCAAATAGGTGAATTAATTCATTTTTGGTTGAGATCAAATAAACGGAAGGAGGATTTAGAGGGGGATTTATAAAATTCCATTAACTTTATAATATGGTTATAATTTACTTTATTTGAGTTACAAAAAAGTTTGTTAAACAATATAAGGAGCAAAATTTAATTTTCTCAAATGTAAGTTCAATGACATTTATATGAAAAACACTTCTTAAAAAATATATTTATGAATATAACTACAATGATGAATACTTCCCCACTCTTCCTTCCCAGCCAGAATAGATCCAGGTTTAAAACTTTAAAAGTGAGTAAGGGCAGTTTTGAGATAAACATAGATCAAGGCTTAGAATAAATAAAACATTGAATACTTAGACTATAAGTCACCCAAAGACAACAAAATATGTATATCTTAAGTGGTCTCTCAGAATCAAATGAATGTTAGTACATGAATGTATAATTTATAAGTACACAAATTTGTAATGTGTGCTATCTGCTGTTATGTCACTTGTCAGTCTTCATTAAGCATTATCCTCACAGCAGAAATGTTTTTCTCTGTTACCAGTATATTATGTGTCCACATAGTAGTATGACTATATTTAGGTGGTACAGAGAATTTGAAAACGGCTATTTCACTCCGTAAGATTCTGGGAGAGAAGAAAGACCACATAATATACTGGTAACAGAGAAAAACATTTCTGCTGTGAGGATAATGCTTGATGAAGACTGACAAGTGACATAACAACAGATAGCACACATTACAAATTTGTGTACTTATAAATTATACATTCATGTACTAACATTCATTTGATTCTGAGAGACCACTTAAGAAATACATATTTAGTTGTCTTTGAGTGACTCATAGTCTAACAGAAAATCAAATGACACATAATGTGACTGAAATGGAAAGACTGAAACTATTAGTTAAGGGAAAACCTCAATATATGACTGATAATGTAACTAACAGCTGTACTTATGATGTGCCTTCCAAGGATCAAAACAAAGTTTGGGTTTTTAGCCTTGTGGATTAACCAGTCCCGCAAGAAATATATATTAAGGATGTATTTATTCTCGACACTAAAGAAGGCGTGGGTCAGCACACCATTCTGGCCACCTGATTTTTGAAGAATGGTTCCCAATCAAGAAGCATCCCAGGAATCCTATGGGTGACTGCAAAGAGAAGCACAGGAAAAAAACAATTGTGCACGATGAGCATTGAACCTAGGACTTTTGGCTCAGGAGTCCAGTACCCTGCCCATCAGATTAACCTTCCCCCTTTTGTGTTGTGAATACACTTGTAACTGTCAGAAATTCTTGTCCTGCAAGAAAAAAATGATCACTGTATTTTTCAAATTAAGCAGAATTTCAGAGTGTGCCATTTTGGAAAAAAGACAGTCACAGCTAAGTGGTATACTCAATAAATGAGTTTTCTGAAGCTTTGAGCAGCAATATGATCTAAAAGGCTATATNCCTTACTCTAAGTTGTTAAATTTTAATTTTATATAGTACTCGAAGTATAGTCCACTGTTATCTACAATCATTAGCCATCTGCTAGCCAATTGTTCAATCTCTCACTGATACCATTCCTTGGGATGGCTTTCAAGAACTCTTGGACCGTAATTATAACTATACGCATCAATAGTGTAGAGGATTTTTAGAAAGGGATTTTGTGATATATTACTCTATTTTCGGTAGAGTTACCTGTAGTTTAAGGATTAAACATAGAGAAGGGGGTAACAAGTGGGATTTGGTAAGAGTGTGTAGGTTGGAAGACTTTTCAATGGGGTTTTTTAACCATGACACTTATGATTCTGAAAATGCTCCGCAATAAAAATACATGAAAAATGTGAAGAATTTATTTTATTTTATAACCCTACTTTTAATCAAATTTGCCACTAGCACAAATAAAAGGGTAATAATTATTTTTCAAGTCAAGTCAGAATTGTACTTTTCACAAAATGATTAGATATTTTTCTATTTCCTCAATCTAATGTCAAAGTAAACTCCTCTTAAGTAAGTTTATTATATTTTTCACTGTGGAGATTCATTAACGTTTGCCATTTAGTGATTTTCTTAGCCTTTGTTAGAGTCCTTTCCCCCCCCCCCNAATACCCCCAATATTTGAGACTAATAACTAACCAGTAATATAAATATGGTTTTAATTATGCCTATATAAAATATTAACTTTTGTAAAGAAATATGTCACATTTTTAATAGAGAGAACACAAATAAAAGTAAATAATGCTTTATATTATAGTAGAGTTAAGTATGAGTACCAGTCACTGTTAGTGGAGTTGAGATCTTGACAGTGTTAGCATTGATGTGGGGAAGAGGCATTGTGAGTATGACACCAGCCGAAGTACCAATCCAGAGCAAGTCACGAGATGCAAGGAGAGCTGTAACTCGGAGACAAGCTGCTTTGTGCTGTCTAATTATATCATCACAACCTACGAGGAACATATGCCATTATGTCAATTTAGTGAGTGAAAATATGATTTTTAAAACTTGGTTTTTAATAGTTTAAACAATTTCTTATATCATTATCAGCTCTCCAAGATAGAAGAATAAACAAGCAAAAAAAATTATTTCAGAGAGAAGAATACATTTATATTTTTATATAGCTCATATATAGAAACTATATAGAAATCCTCTTAGTTATCAATTATTAAATAAAATTAAATACCTCTATGAAAAGTCATTGTATTAATGAGATTTTCTTTGGCTAATTTCATCTATGCAGTCATAGTCAAGGAATTAAAAATAATCCTAGCTTCATAACTCAAAACCTCACACAAAGCTCAGGTTGTTTATATTTGTAGATATTTAAAATATATTAAATTGCCATCTTGAAAGTAATTTTGAAAACAACTTTTGCAACAATCTAGGAATGCAAAAGTAATAGAAGTTGTAGACAAAAAAAAAAAAAATCTGAGGATTAGAATAAATTTCTATAAAATTTATAGAAACCCTTACCCATAAAAGGGTTTAGGCATATTAGAGTTATTTCAATTATTGCTTTTAACTTAAAATTATGTGAATACTATTTTTATACCTTGGTAACCTAATCCTAAAGGATTTCTACTTTGATTTCATATAAAATTTTATATTATTTTATTAATGAATAAATGAAATATCACAAAATTTGCCAATAGGCATTTTTGTTGCAAAGAAGCAATAAAACTTTAGATCAACAATACAATTATTTTCTACTTATGCACTTAAGACATGCTTAATTTTGAGAAAACTCTTTCCCAGGAGAATAGCTAATAAACCAATGGCCCAGAAAAAAAGATATAAAAAACTCAGAAAAATGTCTGTCTGTACATTAAGACAATTAACAAATTTAAAAAACAGTTTAGTACATAGTCATCTTCTCAAGGGTCATAATTTCAAAGTGTTTAATAAAGAATTATATTTTGTATAACTCATATTAGTTTTTAAGAAAACAAGAAGATGAAAATGCCATGCAAGAAAACTGAAATTCATTTCCTGGCAGGTGTAATATATAGTTTAGAATAATTAATCTAAACACATTTGTTGATTTGCTTAGTGATAACATTTAGGACTCCTAAACATTTAGGAGTTACACAGGGTTTACCTGTTTCATAAATTTTAATTTTACTGTTTATAAACTGAAATTATTTTACAAATTAAATTTTGTACATTTTGCAAATGAAACCTTTAAAAGGTAACATAAAAGTCTGAATTCTCAATTCAGGGAAATTGTACCAATAGAGGTGAGGGGGCACATATTTCAAGAAAGAGTACAAATGGCTTATACTATAAGCTGAAATGTGGGCAGATAATAAAAAATTCTCTTTATTAAATTGTATTTTTTAAAAATTAACCTTGACCAAACCCCAACAAATTCTTTACTAATAGTCTCCACGTTCAAAAACTCTTCATTTGAGTATTATTTGCATTTAATATCAAGGACATAATAATCCAAATATTAGAAAAACTGTAATTTTTTTTTTTATACAGCCCTTCATTACATTCTACACAAAAAAAAAAAAAAAATTGGTTGCACTCACACTTGACATTTTAGGCCCTGAATTCCCTGAATTTGGAATCCAGCTTTTCACATAACAATTAAAAATTACAAGTAAAATTTCATTTGAAAAAAAAATTAAGTTTAAAAACAGTAAAGTTAAAATTTATGAAACAGGAAAACCCTTACTCTAAGTTGTTAAATTTTAATTTTATATAGTACTCGAAGTATAGTCCACTGTTATCTACAATCATTAGCCATCTGCTAGCCAATTGTTCAATCTCTCACTGATACCATTCCTTGGGATGGCTTTCAAGAACTCTTGGACCGTAATTATAACTTTCCCAAATTTCCCTCCCTCCCCCCCCCCCCCAAAAAAAAAAGAGATCTGGACTATACCGAGGATAAGGCAAGAGTTCGAACCCATGAAGTTCTTTAACTTTTCTTTAACTCAAGGACAAGTTTCTTGGAATAAAACTGCTTTTGGGTTGATCAAAGCCATTCCATGTCTATTTAAAATTGTTTTTACATCCCTTTATTTAGTATAGAGCAATTAAACTAAAGATACATGTTTAATGATAAAATACATATACTATTAGTGTGGAGGATTACAGAACATGAAAAGTTCAAATACTAATATTCAAAAACTGCAAAATAGAAATTCGCTAGTTCATGGTGACAGACTTAATTAATTTAGTATTCTAATTTTATGTAATTTTTGTCGCTTACTCATTAAATTAGGAACTTGCAAGTATTTATGGAATTTAGTTATTAAATCCTGCTGATTTAACAGAATATATTTAGTCTAGCAGGTTTCTAAAAACCCAACATAGTAAACGGCTTCAAAGACCCCTCACTAACCTCTCTATCTGTTTCTGTTTTGTTTTTTTTATCACTTGTTTGAGCTCTAACCTTACAAGTTTAAAATGAAGGGGTAAGAGGGTGAAAATATAACAAAATAATAAAAATAAAAATAAGTGAACTGCATAATAAAAGTGAAGGCGATGACAATTTTCATTTACATGGTGGTCTATAATTAAATACATCTTCCTCAAGCTCAAATACAGCCTAGGAAAAACTTCAGGCCTAAAATCATTATACTTAGACATAAATTTGGCTTAGACATACCCTTCTTATTGGCTTTAAGGCGGCCAATCCACCTTAAAGGCACCAGGGTTATTGCATATTTGGTTATTCACAGCTTAGACCATAGCTTAATCCATTTGGTTATCAAGCATAGATTTGGAGTAACTGGAGGACCCAACATCATTTTTTGTAAAAAAAAAAAAAATTATCTGGAGCAAACAACATTTCTTAAGCATTCAGACTGAGTTATAGTAGTGTTTCAAACATTTCATATTCCTTTCATTTGACTACTGGTATGTATTCAATCTGGCTTTTTTGGGCCTGGGTACAACTACTTATTACTGTATAAGTAACATATTTACTATTTGTTACTGTTTGGGAGTAAAAAGAAGTATGATTTATAGTGAATGGATTTTATTGATAGTTTAACTAATGCAAGCTGTAAAACGATGATATTTTAAGAATATAAATATTACACATTTAATATGAAATTTAAGATCAAGTTAAATCAATAATTTACAAAATTTTATTTCAGGAAACATAAAAAAATGTTATATCCATAAACTCTGAATCACATTCCATTCTCTATTGAATGACTTCTTACCAGATTTTGACTTATGCAAAGAAACATCTAAAGTTCGCATACAATACTTATTCAAGTTTTCTATAGTATTTATTGACACATATTTCCTGTCAAGCATATTGCTAATGATATGCCATGAGTCAGATACCATATATTATACCAACTGACTTGATTTCCACTAAAAATTCTGAGCAAGGAAAAGGTGTGAGATACTTCCAAGATAGATTATACCACTTAAAAAAAGCACAAATAAATAATTGGAATTGGATTTTTTAAAAATTTTGTTAGGTTCAGAGTAAAGATTAAATATTTATATCAGCTATTAAGGGAGTCAATTAGATTTTTCATTACTAGCGGACCCTCAAAGAATTTCGCATCTGGGTTTTTCAGAAATAGTTAATATGACATTTCTATCATATGATAAATTAACAAATCATTGATCATGGGCCTCTTGATGAGAGTTACCAAGAAAAAACCCCAGATATTATGTTACTGGTATTTTTTGAGGAATACATACTTGCTAGCATTTTAGAAACAGCTGGTGCAATACAGACTTCTGCCAAACACTCAAAAGAAACCGAATGAAATAGTTTGACTTTAGCTGAATTGAGAACTGAGATCCAGGCACCAAAACCACTACCAACTATACAAGTAATGCTTCTATTTCCTTCCACATTAACTCCAAATGAATTCTGAAAATTAAATTAAATGACCGAAATATACATGTTACAACATAGATAAATATAATAATTAGATATGTATAGGAATTAGTATAAAAACTCGAGAACAATCAGAAATTTCATTTTCTAATGCTAACTCTCCTGGTTATATAATAAATTACCCTAAAGAGTAAAAAACAAAACCGAAACTCTGTTATTGTATAATCTACAAATAAAATTATCAAATGAAATAAGAAATAAAAATTTAAATCATTTAATAGTAGTTCACTTACCTAGGTCCATTATATTGTTATATGATTTTGCTTCCTTCCAGCAGCATCTGGATATACCTTTTTCCTTTTTATACAAACCTCTATCTTTTGTCAAATTGACAGACAGCTTTACCATTGCAGGTAATGTGAATATTAGTACTTTTTATTTATTTTGTCTTTATATTCCTTATCATATACCCTCATTCACCAATGTTACCACAGTACATATTTCAATGTTTATTGTAAATCTTACTTTTTTCTTCATTATACACAAGGCTTGTGTCATTATTTCAATCTCAATTATTTACATTGTATACAAATACTATATGAGCAAGTATGTAACACATATTTAAATGATTATTATATCAACTACTTCAACTAACTAGATGCTTATGACCATGGATATTCATGCCATATTCTTCTATACCATGACAACCCGTCACAAGGTAAGGGCCTCCACACACAGCAACCGTCAGTTGGTACGACCCTGAGGTGAGGTCTTCCTTTGTTATTTTTTGTTATTGAGTAGCTTCTTTGAGTCCCCAGACAAGCTATGTTCAGCCATCTCACTCTTGGTCTTCCAACTCACCTTAGGTCATGGAGTTCTACATTTATAGCCTTAGCACAGATAAAATGGCCAGCCACCTTAGTGAGCCAATTTTTATATGCCCCATAACATCTATGTCTCTGTACAAGGCTGACAGCTCCTGCATTCAAGTGGTACCTCCAGTTATCCCTATCTATAGCTGGTCCATATATACGACAAAGCACATTTTATTATGATGCGACAAAGCATTAATTTGGATACTATCATACTTTCTTGGTTAGTCTTTATAATTGCCCCGCATAAATACTGATGAGCACTGTGCTCATTGTTTCAATTGTAAACATGAGTCCTTTACAGCCTTCTCCCCTTCCAAGTTAAAAAAAAGGCAAGCCAAGGCAAGGCCCTGCCTCACACCACAGTTGGCCTCAGAGACATCAGAGCCAATTTTAACTATATACATGTAGCCTAGACAAACAAGCTGTCCAGGAATGTGCAGTTCTACCAGGCCCTGGTACAGTGCTGGTCTTTCCAGGCTATCCTATACTGAGTTAAAGTCGACGAAGAGGCGGTGTGATGATCTTCATTCAATGAACTTTTCGATGATTTTTCTAATTGAGACACTGATCATTCGTGTGATTGTCTATCCTCATCCCAAAATCCCTTCTTGTTTTTAGGCACACTATTTATTTCTCATTTACTTATAATAGACTAAATAAACTGCAAATGCCTTTCACAAATTAATTACCTCTCTGCTAAAATTTGTTCAAAAATTTGATAAAAATACAAACTTTAAATAATAGTTATGATAGTTCATACTCAGAATTTTATTACCGATCTACTGAGGCCACTTTTTAAAACATTGAAAAGAGTTTACAATATTACTTTAAACTTGATGAAATATCTGTTAATAAGAATGAACAATTTTCAGGACAGTTTTATACTTTTAATATTAACATAAAAAATTAAAATAATGATTATATGTATGCAGTTACTTGTACCTATGCAATAAAGTAAACTTTCCTCAGAGTACAAAGAAAATGTAATTAATTTGGTTTCATAATTATAATGGATTATTTAACACTTTTATTGATCAGTATATTATAAAGTGATTTATTTTTTCTATCTTTGATTGTTGCTTGCTGGTAGGTCATTTAAGAATATAATTGAATTACACACATGCACGCATGCACACACAAGGGAGTATGTGTATTTATTTGAATAGATGAATATAATAAGCAAAAAAAAATTTACTTTAGGCTTTTTTTATACTACCTCAACTGTCAAAGAGCTAGTATTCATTATTTTAATGGAACTCTGGCAAGCACACCATAGCCTTCCAGAAATTGGCACCATTTTGGTAACAGGAGTTAAGGTGGACCCTATGGTGACAGTAATTCCTTCATTTGTTCTCCAACAACCATCTGAAAGCAAAAAAAAAACAATGAAGATTATGTTTTATTTTATTTATTTATTAGAATAAAAATGAAGCAAATTATTAAGTCAAACTAAGGTCTGTTACGCTGAATTACTATATTCTACAATATATATATTCAACTGGGTCAATCAACTGAAGTTGAGCTATATTAACTAACTCACAATAATAGCTAAATACATGATATAAAACAAAAAAAGGTATTTAAATTTTTCACAAAAAAAAACAAAGAAAAAAAAACTACTGAATGGGCATGGACTGGAACATTTCCACTTTTACATTGGAATAATTTCAAGTTCTCCCACAAACAATTAATGCAATTATTATTTAAATATTTATTTATTATTATATTTATTATTAGCAAATTCCAAAGTTGTTCTCATGACACATTTTTGAATTTTTTTCTCTCTGATCCTGCCTAAAGACTTAATGATAGTCATTCAAATTTATATATATAGTATACGTGTGCATATGCTTTTGTGTGTATCGATCATTGCTCTACAGGCCACAGTTCTCAGTTTTTAAAAATTAAATTAGATATATTTCTTTAAATGCAAAATTGGACAAATAGGAGCAGGGGATTACATGAAATGTCAAGTATGAGAACAAAATGTTTTTTCCTTGTAGAGGATTTAATATTTATTTTAGAGCAATGAAACTTCACTGCTCTTAACTAAAAAATAAATTGCTTAAATTGTCCAGCAATGTATGTTGGCGAAAATATGCAGTATTTAAATGACAGAATATACTAGCACAAAAAATATTGCAAAAACAGAGCATGACAATAAATCTGGTTCAAATAAATTTGCAGCATTCTCATAAATACCAACAAATGGCTTTTTTGAACAGCGGATAAAATATGTAGGCTACTGATATGAAGCACGAAAAATTTGTGAAAATGATATTTAAAAGATAAAAAAAAATTAATAAAAGTATAGTAAGTAAAGTCATAGATGTGGGAGTGGGAGTTTAGTTAATATTAAATCCTAAAGTTCTAAAGTTAAAACCGCTAAATTGGATGTATTTTAATATATATAAAAAAAAATGAAATTTTACTTATGACAATGAAATAATATTTCCATAATATGTTTCATTTTTTTGTTAGGTGTGGAAGCAATTCAGCAAGAAACCCTACAATAGATTTCAAATTTTTCCGAAACCCTGAAACCAACAATTTGCATTCAATTTTAATGCAATCTAGTTTATAACACTAAAACAATTTAAACAAACAATTGGATTATACATATGTAAAATAAATTACTAGGCTGGATTTATCAGAAACCTAAAATTTGCTGAAAAAATTTGTAACATTCTTCAAACATAATTTCTACCTTAAGTTTTGCATAAAGCATAAATTTAAAATTGAAAAATATTATATTTCAATAATAATATAAAAAGCTTCATTACGAGTGAGGGCTAACCTTAAATCCAATAAGTATAAAATTTGATTAAGCTTAAGCGGTCATAAATAATTCCAGTCCTGCCTTGGAAGCTTTTTTTATCAAGAAATCAAAGCTAGATAAAAATAAATAAATAAATAACAATAAAATAATCCCTCTTCTCTTATTTGCTTAAGTTTATAAATACTTATTTAATTGCCTTCACCAAAAGTTTATATAATGTATAATCAGTCCATTGATTTTTTTTTCTTTGTTAATTCATAAGGAACCCAAGTATCAATTTTCTCATGATATCCAGTTTTATGTAAATGGTTGAATTAAGGGAAATTAATATTAAATGTTTTTGAAGAAAATTTTGCAACTGTGGATTTGTAGTTATATGAGGTAAACAATAAACTAAACTGTATACTTTTAAATTTCTTTATCTAGTTAAGCAAGTTTCTGAATTGGTGATTCTCTAATGGGAATTGATAAAATAATACTATACGCTTGAGATGACACACCTGACTCTTACAGTAATTTTCTCTGTTGATAAATCCTTTGGCATTTCTTTACCCTTGTTAAAATTTCACTCATTAATGATCTTGAACATGTTTTGATTTATATACTTCAAGTACCTTTTATTAGCAATTAAAACTTTAACAACTCCATTAAGGTCTCATAACAACAGCCACAATGTATATACTTTCTGTAAGTATGTAATCCCCAATTAAATAGTATTTTTCACAATTTGCCTAATATTTGATCAGATTGGTTGAATGTAAAAGTCAGTTTTCATATGCATAAATAAAATATATCCTTTAAAATAAACTACATTTACATATTGCTATATAAATCTCAGATTTTTTTATGTCCACAGCCTGCCTCTTAGACAGGAGTCATGATGATCTCTTCTCAAAAAGTAAATGGTTNTAGTAAATAGCTAACTAATAGTTAATATTAGTTAATAAATTAGTTAATATAATATATCAGTAAAAAATTTGTTGGGGTTCAGTCAAGGTTTATATAAAAAAAAATACTGTCAGTGATGAATATTTGCTTCAGGTGACAATACATCCCTTCTCGCCTTCATGATAGCCCTGAAGATGGCTTACAATGTAAAACATCGGCAGATAATAATAAATAGACTTTTCTTAAAAATTGTATTACATATTTTAGATCAACATCATGTGAGAATGGTCGGGGTTTCGGCCAGTATTTTAGATCAACCTTGACCGAACCCCAACAAAATCTCAACCAATAATCTCCATGATCAAAAACTCTCCATTTCAAATTAATTAATATCTAACTCCCATTGGATCCTAATCTACTGCCAATAACTCAGTACATTTATTAAAAGATAATAGTATTAAATTTTTTTTTTAATTTATGCTTATTTCTCACAGGAGAAAATATTATTAAAAAAAATTTAGAAAAAGTTATAAGAAAAATACACTTACTTGAATCCCTGATGTACACGGTTATGTCTCCATTTGCCAGGGCAACAAACACCTTCATATCTACATATCTGTAAGGAGGAAATTCTGTTACAGACAAAACTTATATTACGAGGATGCAAATTAGTTTTCATAATACATTACTTCAAATTATTATTTTCTATTTCACTAACATAATACAATTGACTGATGTAGAATTTTGAATTTTGACTTTGTTTTTTTTAGTACGAATATTGTCAGTAGAATTGTAAATCAATATGGAGCCATCTTCAGTTCCAAGCCACATGGTTCCTGACATAAGGTTCTCATTTGAGTCGCCTTTTTCCTTTTCCTCCCTTTCTTCTTCATCACTTGATGAGCTGCTACTGCAAATGAGATAAAATAAAAATATATAATTTTTTTTAACTACAAACTTTGGCTCTAGAATTAATTTAAAAAAAGTTTATTTTGTAAACTATTAAGATAGAAGCTCAAAATTTGTATGCTTTGCAAGGTAAAGCAGTAAAATATTTTGTTGAATTTGGAGGAAAACGATGGCTAGAATAAAAACTTTTTTGGTAACAACTTTTTTATTAGTTATGTTTTTAATTCTTCAACAACCAAGACCGAATTCCTTATAAGCCTCACTTCATAATTTAGTTCAAGTTTTTTGACAAAGGTGGGACCTTTTTTAATTTTTGCAGAAACATAATGTTTATTTTAATAAAATATATTCTTTTTAAAACTGTATGTTTTGTGATATTTAAATCTTTATATTAAACATTTATTATATTTGAAATCTTTATTGTATACATCAATAGGAATTTTTAATGAAGGAATTAAATATCCATTAATAGAATTTTATTTTACTTGCCTTTCAAGGTGAATGCTCGCAGGTGCCTTGTCGGTGTCTTCTATTGATATACTGATATTACTGTTACCATTATTTGTAGGAATATTATCATCACCTGACTGCCTAAACAGAACAATAACTTGAGCTAAGGTAAAAATATAGAAAATATTATTTTGATAAAACTAGAGACTTTTGTGGAATTTATTTATAATGAGTATTAATCTGAAAATACTAATGGATAATTCAGAAGTCACACTCTGTCCAAATTTAAATGTAGAGATCAAATTATGAAAATTGAGAAATTAAGTAAAATTCTTCTAGAGCCTTTCAATTTTATTACATTTAGAATAATTTAAAATGTTTTATGTTTGAAATAGAAAACAATCTTACAATAAAGATAAAGTATAATAAATTTATATTGTTAATAGTAATAAATAATGGTAGTTGAAAATAATTAGGGTCTAATGAAGTTAAGATCAATATCTTGAGTCAATGTGGATATGAAATGCTGGATAGAAAGATTAATGGCTACTTTTGGCAGATTAACTTTTTATTCTGATCTCTTTTCTTTTCAGCCCGCACCTTCTCATGATGAGCCCCAGTAGGCTTAAAAATTTAGAGGGCAGAAACCAATGTCAGTGAATAATATTGGTTTTTAAACAGATTATCTTAAATATCTTCTTTGATAAACTTATAGAAAATAAATGTTAGAAAATGAAATTTGACATCTTTTATAATCAATAAATTTCTTTCATAACGTTAATAAGAAAAATATTAAGATTTTAAATTTTAGTCTCCCACTAAACCCTGCTCCCTTTTGACCAATTTCAGTCATTAACAAACTGCCTTTGTTTCATATTTAATAGTCATATTTAGTTGAAAAAGCTAAAAACTGATGAATATATAGTGTTAAAACACATATATATGTATATAAATTTTAGAGACTATCATTTTTGGAGTCTAGTAAGGAGAATTGGAGAAAATAATGAACAAATTTTCAAAAAATCTGCAGCCGTGAGGATTGTACCTCTTCTGAACTTCCTCCGACTGTTATGGATTACTAAAATTTATATGATGTACTAAAATGTACATGGTCCTTATTAGTAAAGCTTACACTTACACAGTAAATTAAATGCAATAATTATAATAAAAGCAGAAGGTTTTTATTAAATGTTTGAAGTTCTACAATGATTTATTGATTATACAAAAGGTGGTGTTTTGGCAATAAGGAATCATTTGACAATAACTGATATGAGAAATCAGTTGACAATATCTTTGTGTCTCAATGTCTCAATTGAGAAATTTTGGATGATAGTGCATTGAAGATCAATAGAAGTAGTGAAATGATGATTCTTACTGGGAATTGTTTGGTAAAGCCAAAGATGAAAAAGTAATCAATCATGGTAGGTTATGGTGGTAAAAAACATTGAAGAAAATTGATTGTGTAGTCATATTGAAACAAATCAAAACGGAAGCCCTATACAATTAAAAAATAGTAGGCAGACACAGATTTTATGGCTGGATTTTGTTTGCAACAACGCTATTTCTCTCACAATCCAAAATTAATGAAGCCTGGCACATGTTGAAGTATACCAAGGCTCCCCAGCAGCTTAGAGTTAAAATGACAATTTAGTTTATTTAAACACTAATTTAAAATAGTTAGTTATTCATATAAAAGCAGTAAAATACAATTTAAAAAAAACAAAAAAAAAACAACCAGTCATTATAAATGTAATGCAGATAGTACATACTTTTTTATTCTGATCTTTCAATATTCCCAAACAATTTACTCATTAATTGTGTTTTCCTTTGTTTTTTCCCTTTACTGATCTATAATAAATTAATCTGTTTTCAAAATTTCTTATAATAGTTACTTGTCTTGAACCACATACTATACCACTAAACTAATTTATTTATACTTCATTTTTTGTTGCCTTGCCTCATGCCATTATTAATTCCTCAAACAACATTAATGGATATTCCACATGATGATGATTAATTTCACTATATAAACATTTATTTATTTATTATTACATTCTGTTAAATAAAAANTTGTAATGAATTTAATTTTTACATGAGCTTTTTTTAAATTAATAAATTAGCCCTTCATGAGGGCAGCTTCAAAGTAGGATTCTCAAATTAACTGTAATAACTTTGTTCACAAACAATAAACCCACATAGATTCAATTCAAATAATTTTTTTGCCTTTGTTACTTGTGCCTAATGAGGGGATAGAATTAACAATTCACAACTTTAATTATTGAAGACAGCAAAAACTGATGCAGTTGAAGTAGTTCTATAGGCAAAAAAAAATGACACTTAGAACTTGAAGTGTAAGGGAACTTAGTAGAACCGCTTAGAGAATGGTTAAGAAATATGTAGAAAACAAGTCCATCTTGTTTAGGTAATCTATTTCTTTTCTATTCTTTTCTTTAAATTTAGATGATGATAAAATTAAGAGAACAAGTGAATTATTTCAAACATTTAATAAAAGTCATTTTGAAAACAAGTATTCCAAAGACAGTATTTGTTGAGTGTTGAAGATACACCAAAATTTGCCTGATAAATGTAATATTACATTGGTTAATTGTAAATCTTATTTTACTTTTCATGGTGCCAATATTGTCACTATCCAAGCTGCTCTACTATCATCATAAATTTAAAGATAACACAAGAGGG
The DNA here is from genome assembly GCA_000696205.2 of Oncopeltus fasciatus. Taxonomy (NCBI): domain Eukaryota; kingdom Metazoa; phylum Arthropoda; class Insecta; order Hemiptera; family Lygaeidae; genus Oncopeltus; species Oncopeltus fasciatus. Next base: position 286,397 of record KZ807688.1, on the reverse strand, counting down.
GGAAAAAAAAGAGAGTTACCCTGGAACAGGGGCAATACAGAGTATCCTGGCATTGCAAACACCATTGCATGAGGTGACGGATGGTTCAGGAGGCCGAGCAAGAGAGAGCACACAGACCTGACCAACATAGCCATCACTATTGCAGACCCAGACCTCAGCAGATGCAGGAGTGGGCCCGGCACATGTAAAAGTGAGCCCTGCTCGGGTTTTCCTCACTGGGACTGCTGCCACAAGTTCTGGGCAGCCTCTCCTCTCTCCACACATTGCTATTACATCACAAACACACACACACACATTTTATATATATATATATATATGGATATGAAATGCTGGATAGAAAGATTAATGGCTACTTTTGGCAGATTAACTTTTTATTCTGATCTCTTTTCTTTTCAGCCCGCACCTTCTCATGATGAGCCNCAAATATATATATATATTCAATACATATTGAAATATACATATAAAACTGTTCATAAATAAAGAAGTAAATATATTTATAAATATTTACAGGGCATTTAATTATTGATGTTCCTGGCAATATCTCGGCAACTATTTTAGATAAATTAGTATGATTTTTCCTGTGGATAAGGTATTGAAAAGTCTAATAAGTAATACTTATCTTATATTTTTTAAACTCACCTGCATACATGAGCTAAAAAAATGTGCTTGATACTTCTTAATAAAGCATGTTGTTGCATCTTATTTTAGCTTATTTATCTTGAAAATTATAGTGAAATCCAATTTTTTAATATTTTAAAACTAATAAAGAACTCAGCAGAATTAGAAGAAAAAATGGTTTTGTTGTATAAATTTTTCTTTAGGGCAGCTTATCTGAAGGTGGATATAAGTTCTAGAAAATACTTAGGTATTTAGAACAGTTAAGAAATGTCCAAACGTTATTATCTTCTCCTTCTAATTTCAGATATATCTTCATTATTTTAGATTGAATTAAAAAACAAATTTAACTATAATTTTTAGAAGAAAAAACATTATTTACAATGACACATGATTCATTATAAAGCATAAAACACTTTTTTAGCTCAAGCACACTTTTTTTTTTTTTTAATATGAGAAATGATTCTTTTAGTAGAATTTATAATATCATATTCTCAAAAAAAAATTACAATTATTTAGCTTGAACAGTTGCAGAAATATTTGCCTCGAACACCTAGTCTGAGACACACACAAAAAAAAATATACAAATATAAATAAATAATACAATAAATAAATAANNNATATATACGAATATATATATTAAGTATTCACCTAATACTTTTCAAAATATTTATTAATATCATGTTTTCAAATGTCTGAAGGATTTAAAAATAAGATGTTCATTTAATTTTAGGTCGTGCTTTTGATTTGTGAGAAGGTTGTAGTAAGGTTTTGACAAGGAATATAATTTCTGATGTATTGTTTATTATCATCATTAATATAATTTTTAAAAATTAATTACCATTTTAATATAAAAAAAATACTAATTTATAGAAAAAATATTGAAGATTGCTAAAATTTATTGTTTTCTTCATTTTTATAGAATAAATATGAATGTTATTTGTATTCTCTTTATATAATTAACATTAAGAATTTAACATGGTTGGACATTCGTTGGCCATCGTTTATTATGAGGGAGAAATTATTCAGGGTTTCGGCCAGGATCAGAAAAATAAAATTGTCCAAAACTGTTGGGTAATTATTTAATTATTGCCAATGTTTCCGACTTAACTTGTTAGTGATGTCTGGAGAGATCTCCGAGGGAGGTTTATGGTCACATCTCAAAGTGCAGTACTCACTATTGCCCTGATGATGACTTACAAGTTAAGTCGAAACGTCAGCAATAATCAAATAATTACCCAACAATTATTATTATAATGGAGTATTTTATTTTTCTGGTCCTGACTGAAACCCTGACTAGTTTCTCCAGCATTGAGAATTTAAAGGGGTGATTAAAAAATAATGACTGTTTTTTAATCAAATACTTGTATTATTATATCTTTGATATAAAATAGAATTAATACTCAAAGTATAGTCCATAGTTATCTACTGTCATTAATCATCTGTTAGTCAATTGCTCGATCCCAAATTGATACTGTTCCTTGGGATGGCTATCAAAGACTCCTGGACTGAAATTTAAACTTCTGCAAAATTATCAAATTAAAAAAAAAGGAAAATGAGCCAAGGATCAAAACAAGTAGTAATCCGATGGTGCGAGGTCAGAACTATATGATGGACGAGGCACGAGTTTGAACCCATAAGTTTTTTAAACTTTTCTTTGACATGAAGGGAAGTGTGAGAATGAGCATTATCCTGGAATAAACTCCTGTTTGGTTGATCAAAGTAGGATAGCCATTGTTTACACGTATTCGAATTTTGTCAGCAAACCCACTTTTCATCACAGGTGTCAATCTTCTACCAAAGAAGGTTTTTTTTAAAAATAATATAAATTTTAATAAATTATAAATTTCTAATCTCTAAGGTGATTGCTGAGGAGTAGGTTTGTGAGAGCCAGTCTACAGCTCATTTACATCTCCCCCATAGAGAATAGATAGCGACTTTTGAAACAATTTGTGAGTATTTGTGGATGGATTTGACTCAACAGGTTCTTGCAGAACCACATCTATATCCAATTATGGTCCCCGGAGCTCTTCATTCTTTCCATTGTTGTACCTCCATTGCTAAATTTTACAAACAAGAACAACTTTCTCTTCGTACTAAATAACCTTTCCCTTAATAATTTCACAAGTAGCTTCAGAGGCTGTGATTTTTCTTTTTTTTTTAAATAATGAGTAAAAATTAAAAGAATTTCATAGGACACTGTTGTTTCTTCTTTGAAACAAATAACTAAACTGAGGCTTTTTTTTTAAGGAGAAGAAGTTAAAGGATTTAACAAGCTTAGAGAATGCTCTAAGGGGATAGTAAAGTATTGGTAAGTAACAGATAGGATTAAACATATACAGTCCTTTGAAATCTTGAATTTGAAAAACAGACATTTTTATACACCCTATTATTAGGATAATTTATCTAAGATTAGGTAGATTAATTTATAATAGAATAGTAAAAAGATAAATTTAAAAATGAAAATTATTTTGAAATAACTTAATAAATTTGATAAAAAATACAATCATAAACTACATTAGGCAGAGGTACTTCATTCCTTATTTTTTCTTTTTCTAAAAATGACTAAAGTAGTGTATAAAAGTGTTAATTGTTAGGGTCAAGTGTTGATAATTTCCAAACTGAAAAAGTATAAATTTAATGAGAAAGGGTTGGTCAAGGATTTCAATCTAGGAATCTAAAGAAATAAAAACTAATTTTAAACAATAAAGTTTTTATTTCAGCCTAAATTTCAGGCCTTCTTCAGGGTGGTAATGAGGGTGATGGTCAGTCATGATTTGTTTACGTAAAAGTAAGAAACTCTCTCCTTCCATACTCCCATTTCTCTGATGAAGACCTGAATTTAGGCCAAAACTAACTAGTTTTGTTAGTCCTGAATTTAGGACAATAATTAAAACTAGTTGTTTACAAATTAGTTTTAGTTTTCATTTCTTCAAATCCCAAGGCTGAATCCCTGACCAATTCTTCCTCATAAAGCTCGGTGATCTACTATTTCAAAAGTATGAATTTAATTTTGTCAAGAAGGGAGAGAAGCATTTTGATAAGAATTTAAAATTTTATTTTAAAACAAGATGCAGATGTGTATTTTCAACTTAAACTTCAACTTCAATGTCATTTCTAATTCAGCATCTTTCTTTTCATTTCTTCTTCAATTATTTACCAAGTTTGTTCTTTTAATCTTCAATTATGAATTTTTTTAATTTTTTAATTTTATATAATGCATAATTAATAATTATAAAGCTTTTAAGAATATGAATTTAAGATCAAATATATTTCCTCAGATTTAAATTATGACCCTATGTTATCACTTATATTTCAATTCAGATTTGTGTTATTTTATTTTTGCTTCATTTATACAACTATAAATCTCTTATTGTCACTAATGTAATTATTTATTTTGCATCTTTAAAAGTGATTTAATTTTATTTTTTATTCCAAATATAATTTTTTTTTTCATTTAACTCTAAAAAATTATAAAGCACACCCATATTCACACATAATACACACTGAAAACAAGTCGCATATAAGTGCAGTTCAAAATATTTAAAAAAAAAAAAAAAAAAAAAAAAAAAAAAAAAAAAAAAAAAAGGAATTCTTTTGGATATGAAAATAGATTAACTGAAGCTTAATAAAATGTTTAAGTAATATTACCATATTTCAATATGAATTGACCATATTTCACATTTTAAGAATTTTTATATATCAATACTATCAGAAATTAAAGAAAAATAAATAATTGTATTGAAAACTCACACAAACGATTTTTAGCTTCAGTGAATAGTTCTTCCCAATTGTTTCTTTTCTCAGGCTTTGGGAAAACGAGTCCAATGTTTTCGACGCCATTCCTGAAAATTGAAAGTGTTTAAATTAAAAAAAAAAAAAAAAAAATACATGAGAGATTAGGTCTTGAGGAACAAAACAAAATTTAATTAATAACTGATTTTAATTTTTTCAGTAACTATTTTGAGGGCTAAGATTTCAAAAGAAATAAATTTGTATTTATCATTAGTTGATTATTAGGATATGAACCATTTAATAAATGGGTCCCACAGAAACAGAAGCTTTCATTTTTTGAATTATTAATACAGAGTCTAAGTTTGAGCACAAAGGTTTCGCAACATTTTAAAATGTTTTGAAATTAAAAGAAAGGTTATTAGTTATTATTAAAAAATAATTCTTATTAAATGTACTTTTTAGATTAATCTCCTTGTAGAGATCTTAGCAAAGTAGTTATGAGTCAGGTTTCCATTCAAAGCATATAAATAACATTCACTAAATCTACCTTTGAGTTCCTTATTGCAATTAGACAATGTTTGTTATTTTTCTAGAAGTGTAAGGCCAAGAAATTAGAGCCGCGAAAAATGTATTTTAGTACATACTCCTGAAGAGGCTTTCAAGCAATTGAAACTTATTGAGCTTTATAAGATTAAGTATTTTAGTTATTATCTTTTATAAATATTCAACTCACGGAGTGGTGATACTCAGCTCTAGATGACTGAGTTGTGAATCAGCTGAATGTCGCTCTGAGAGCTGTCGGTTAAGAGCAGCCAACATCTCTTTCACTGTCTCCTCAAGCTGTGAGTGTGGGCAGTGGAGTGTACCACAGAGCTCTGACATCTGTGAGAGTGTGCTAACATCTGAGCTTAGCTGTTCCATCTCCTTCAGAAGTCGGCGGACATTCTCATCTGAGCAAAAAAATTGAATTACATTGTTAGTTTAGCTTGCTGCAGTTTTAGTTTCATCCATGAGCAAGGTAGAAACAAAGCTTATTTAAAATAAAGGAAGCAGGGGGGGAAAAAAAGAAAAGGAATTTTTGAACATTTCAGAAACCAAAAAAATATTTTATTAGCTGAATGTGGTTTTTACTTCTGTTTTATCCATTCCCACTGTGATTTTCCAAAACAATAAAACTATGAATAAATAAGTTTCTTTAGAATTTCTGGGCATACAAGAAGAGCTGGATTACTGAAGCAGTTAATTTAACACGACTCGATGATAGTAACTGTGTAGAGAATTATATTAATAAAATAGTATCAATGGCTCTAATGACTTGGTGAGATAAAATTTGATATTTCAGAAAAGTAGATAGGGATGCTAGTCCTTGCTGATCTCCTAGAAGACTACAAGCCCATGATAATGGGCCTGGAGAGCTCACCGATTACACGGAGCTTTTTTATAACTTAATTCAGAAGGTGAAAAGTAATAAAAGATTTTTAAATTTAGAAAGCGATCTCTATAGTGGTTGAGCTGCAACTAGTGCCGAAATGCATAGGCTTCATGTAAACAAACCAAAGAAACTTCCAGTCAAGTGTTATAAGTGTCATTATGACAGTCAAACAACAGTAAATCTAACAGAAAAGAAGGAAAGACTTTTCTGGCGTGTATGTCATTCAGTGCTACTATTCAAGGCTTGATAAGTTCCTGGACTTATGCATTTCAGTTCACTTGACAAAAAATAAAGTGAATGGTGCTAGAGAATCTAGCACGAAGATTTTGTCTGATCAATCTTTGACAACCATATCAGTTGAGAGTTCATATCCCTGTTCAGAAAGTCTTATTAGTGTCAAAGAAGTTTATCACACACCAAGAGTGTCTGCCAACCTATTATCAGAGAGCCAAATAAAAATTAATGGAAAGACTGTAGAATTCAACCACCATGGTAGAAAAATGTATAGACTTCAAAGGAGAACTCATTGGGTTCTCAAAGATATATTTATTAGTTAGAAAACTGAAAACCATAAATGTACAATGTTTTTAGTAACTTGCCATAATGATTATTTTAATCAGTGATTAGGACATCTAAATAGAATGTGTGGATTGAAGGACATAGCAGATGCCCTTGGTGATTTGAAGACCAGTAAACAAACTATGTACACTTCTAAAATAAGTTCACTCTGGAAAAAAATTGTATACTCCATTCAGTCCTTGTAATTTAAGAGCAAAGGAAGCTTATGCACACAGATATAAGTGGAAAATTAGAAACTTCAAAACTCGGTGGGAACCAAAATTTTCTCTAATTTATAGGCGATTTAACCTGATTTACAAAAATATGTATTCTCTGTCATCAAAGGAAGTGTTTAGTGTTTTTAAAGAATTTTGTATTCCTGTGGAGACCCAAAAAAGGGAAAAATGTAAAATGTATTTGGTTGTACAATGGTATTGAATATATTAATAGGAGTGTCTTAGATTTTCAAGCACAGAGTATATTCTCTGCCCAAAAACAGAAAAACAGTGGAGGAAGACTGGTGCATGTAGCAGAATATAGGACTACTTAAGGTCTTTTGGAGAAATGCTGTCTCTGCAGCTATTAATTTAAAAAATTGGTATACTACAAAAGTATGAGCTGGCTTGTGATCTGTAAGATTTTAAAATTGTCTTATTATATATTTTGCCAGATTTTCAGAAGATTTAGAATTGCATGACACAATAGGTCGCAAGGAAGTACCATCTTTATTCAGTTTTACAGGTATAGGGGTGCTTATATTACATAGTATGTCCAAACCCTAATATGTTTATATTTCTGACAATATGCAAATGTGCACTTGTTTGCATGGCCATACCTCTGTGATCTATACTGTCTTCTGCACACTTTTATACATATTTGGACAAAGAAAGTTGTTTTTCTAGAAGCAGAGAGAATGGTTCTGTTCCCAAATAAAATAAATGTAAAAAATAAATTTCAACTTAATGAAATTTTAAACAGCACCAAAAGAGGTGTTGTGAAATGTTAAATACAATTATTAATAATTTAATATAATATTATTAATATAAAATCAGATAATTACAATAAAATTAATAAATACAAAGAAAAATAAAATAAACTTAATTTATTTGAGGCAAATTACAGTATGCATGATGAGCAATTATTCAATTAATTGATCACCATGATATAGCTGATTACTGGATGAGTATCTCTTGATTTTTTTCCCTATCAGCTCACAGTAAACAGCTTATCTGAGCAAAATGGTAATATCTGGAGCATTATTGCAGTTTATTTCATAATAAACATACACTGCACAACCATTGAAAAGACTGATTAACAAATGTACTGAGTCACTATTCATTCTGCCAATATTGTGCCAACCAATTCCATATAATATTGTTACATATAATTGATATTCTTTTAGAAATTCATTTAACTTATTTTATTTAATTTTTTAACATGTATAGATAGATAGATAAATAAAAATGGACATTATTACAACTACCATTTGCATATAAACTCATCATAAACATTGGCAATATATCTGTCGTTTTTAGAGTTGTATAAATTTTTAAGATTTCATTCACACAATATAATATTAGGGTTATCAATTAAAATCAATTGTTCATACTTCTTTTAATCTTTTACTTGCTGAGCTCTTTCAGAATCAATAATCATATATTACATTGACCAACCTCTATCGGTACCCTTAGCTAATGATGTGTGATGTGTACCTTAATGAACTTCGGAATGGATTCGAACCAAAAATTATAAATAAAAGAATAAGACTAAAGTTAAGTAAAATAGTAGAATCAGAAAATTTAAAAACACCCCTCAATAGTTGTTGTGAGATAGGCTCACTTTCAGAAAAGATAGGAAAACGCGGGCTAGGTGTAGCATATACTAAGAGTCAGAGACCAACTTAGCCATTTAAAAGATCCAATGCCGACAGGTGAAAAGTATGGTGTGTACAAAATTAAATGTGGGTCTTGTCCAAGTACTTATATTGGACAGACAAGTAGAAAGCTGAAGTAACGGTAACGAGAGCACTCCAGAAAATCGTAAGATAGCAAATTTAGAAGTCATGTAGAGGCGGCAGGAAATAACGGGGGGGGGGGAGGGGTCATTCAGTCATTTTGCTTCACAATGAAAATAAAGGAAGACACAGACGAGTGTTCTGAAGGCTCTAGAGTAAAACTGGAATAGACAGAGAAACCTTTATGTCTTAACCAGTGCACTGATCCATAGGAAGTAGGGATGTTGGACTTTATATCCCTAAATGACTTCCTGCAGATAAGATCCAGTGTACCTAGAGATACCAAGGCAAGAGCACTCATTATAAGGTAAAAGACTAGTTATCTCTCATTTTTATTTTCTCTCTTTATCTCATATAGATAATAACATTTTAATGAATATTTTTTATTAACGAAAAAATTGTATTTATATTATGTATGTTCATAAGTCCGTAAATTAACCAACTTCCATAGGATATTAAATTGTTCATAATATACACTGCCGGACAAAATTAAAGGATCACTTCAATATTTTGAAATTACTGAACTGTATAGGGTATTTTTGAAAATATTCTTTTTTCTTTGGAAGTCACACTTTATTATAAGGGTAATAAAAAATAAAAAATTCTTTTCTAGAAATTTTTAATGGGGGAAAAAAAAAAAAAAAATAATGTCCTACAGTCTCAAAATGAAAAAGTAAATCTTTGAAATGAAATGAAATAACAAAACTGAATAAAAAGGAAGAATTCGAGGAAAACGATCAATAATTGGTATTCCCACCTCTAGCTCTGATAATTGCTTCCATTCTCCTGCCTATT
>KZ807688.1:171092-212570 GCA_000696205.2 Oncopeltus fasciatus | reverse complement strand
GATGGACAATGTCCGAAAGCGCTCGCCAACAGAAGATGGTTTGCAGAAACCAATGAAGACGGATAATAGAAGGTATGATAGTTCTATATTCATTGGTAGTCATAATAACCTTTTAGATTATTTACCTGAATGTTAAAGAGTTTACAGGCACATGCATAAATTAGTAAACATGTTTCCACTGGCTTTCCATGCACATAATAGGTGCATATATATATATTTTTTTTTTTTTAAATTTCAACATGTGTGTATTAAATATTAATGTTCGTATCACGATAAGTCTTACAAAATTTTTGTATTCCTGCATTGATTTTGCTTAAGAGTTCGTTGAAAATTATTATCATATATCCCTGTGCGGGCTCTTTCATTTACAATATTCAAAATAAAGGTTGTACCACTTTTTCCCTTTATTTACTACTTATTTCTCTCATTGCAAAACTTCATTATGGTCTTATAATTTTATTGAATTTCTAGTAGAATTAAACTTTTTCTTCTCTTCATTCCTTCTGATAATAAAAGAAAACAGCTTTTATTTCTTTTCTATTACATTATCGGTCAAAACTATCAGTCTATATTATTCTTTATCAGTTTTATCAGATGGAAATGAATGTCGCGATAAATGACGTTGTTAGAATAGAATATAAATCATACATTTACGAAAAATTACATAATTTAAGGCGTAAAAGCTTGAATTGTATTTAACTGTTTTCTTACCAAAAGTACTATTTAGTTTGGTTTTATTTTCCCACTATTATTGGTGATTACTATTGTTTATTTTCCAATTATTCTCTAATAATAATTTTTTTTTTAAGTTAATTATTTGTTACATAATTATTGGTTATAGGTAACAAATACAAGTGGTTTGTTAGCTAAGATATCAATATTACGGTGTGTTGCTTTAGCCCACACAAAGGCGTCCTTCCGACCTTTAGTCCTCATAAGAGATCAAGGAAGCTCTAATTTGTTTTTGTTTATTTTGCATTGGCCGATTGCAGCAGGGGAGAGCACAACAGAGATTGTTGAGTGGCTTTCAATACAGAAATGCAGAGTGGCCAAGATCTTACGTCACTCCTCAAGCAATTTGCATGCCATTCTGTCGGAGTGCAGTTAAGTGGACAGCCGGAGATAGCAATTGCTTTCAGTGATATTTATATGAGCAGGCTTCATCTTGACGTCCAATTATTAACTTTTTAAAATTAGAAAGAACCAGTACGAAAAACACCTGTTTTTCCTAAAATAATGCAACAGTAAATTAAAATGTTCTTATATTAAAAACCTTAAAGCCATTTTGGAACTTTGTTAAATTGTTTTAGAGAATACCGACGGCATGAAGCTGTTGAGATGTTCTCATAACAGATTTATTACAAATAATATATTTTCTTCGAGAGCCTACCTACACAATAGATCCTACTAAACACCAATCACGACAGTATTAAAATATCTTTCTCTCTTTCTTTCTTTCTCTCTCTCTCTCTCTCTCTCTCTCTCTCTCTCTCTCTCTCTCTATCAATCCCTCTCTCTCACTCTCTCACTCCCTCTCTCTCTCTNATATATATATATACATTACTTATTTAATTGTTTGAAAAATGAATTTCTAAAAATATTAAACTTAAGTTCCTTTTGATAACGTGTGAAAACAGCTTCTATTTCTTGTATGGGTGTATGTGGGAGGCTGTCAACGCTCTTTAAACCACAGTATTTGATTTTCTTTAATAAAATTCGGTATGTAGCTCTAATTTGCAAAAAACAAAGACTAAATCCATTATTGAGCAAAATCTGGACAATGGGATTGGGGTGATTACCACAAATAAAGCCACATGCGAGTAAAGACGTTTCTGCAGTTCCATTGCTGGAGCAATGGAACTCAACAAAGGTTTTTTATTGGTCAAAATACATGAGAATTGTTATTGTCATGTATTTTGAATTGTTGTTGGAATTAAAAAGGGAAATTGAACTTGTGTGTGGGGGGGGGGGGGTTGGTAACAAAACTGAAAATATTTTATTTTTCTAAAATAAATGTGTGAGTATTTCTTTCTGACCATTTATTTCACCCACCTTTGTAAATTGTTAACATAACGGCCTAGAAACAACAATTAGTTGTTTTTATTAATAAAATTTGGAATATTGCATTCTAATGTAAATTGAAAAACTAATTTCGTTGAATTTATTATTTAAAGCAAAACAAAAAACGAGCAAAAGCAGAAACCAATGAATAAGAATACAAGATATAGTGCACTGTGATAAAACTCAACACATATATGTTTAATAAACATATTTTAGGAGTTACACAGCAAAAAAAGACCAATTGAGAGTCGTGGTTTTCCCAAATAATATATTTTTAGCTTTATAACCAATAAACTAAAATTATTTGTTTTTCTTAATGAAATTTGTTAAATCACTTTTAAAATTGAATGTGAAGTAAATTGAAAGGCTATGTTAGTTATAGAGCGAATACTTTAGCTTCACATGTCAAGTGTGAGTGAAAACATTTTTTATATATTTTTTTATTCAAAAGATACTGAATCTAGATTTTTTAATTTATAAACTAAATATTCTATAAGTTTAGGGGATTACATGACGTGAAAATTTCAACTACAAATAGTTAGTTATCAACTAAGGAACTGAGAAATTCACTATGTTTACACAGCTTCTGTTTGCAGATGTTTCTTTTATCATCTGCAGTTTATTATGGAGTAAGTTATGTTTAATTTCTCTTTCTTATTATGTTTATTTTCTTAGAAATAAAGCTTATAAAATAGATATAGGATATAAGTTATTGATATTGAACTAAAAAATTGAAACTAAACTTTTTCACAATAAATTAATAATTACATGAAGGTTTGAAGATCAATATCTTGAGGGAAATTGATATCAATATGATTCAGAGTTGAAATATAAATAAAATTCATGTGGCATGTGTTGTAATTGAGGAATCAAATTTCGAGCAAATTTGTTCATATTTATTTTTTTGTTATGTATGAAAATTTGAAATTTGTCAATTAAATACAGAGATTTTACTTTTTTTCCAGCTTGAGATAAACATTTATGCATTATTTTTAAGAAATTTTTTTTCTTAAAGTAATTAAATTTAATTCTAATGTAAAGTATTAGTGTAAATATCCTCAATTATTGTTTATGTTTATATTCTTGTTTATAAAATATTAAATTTTTAGTCAGTAGACTAATATGGTCAAGGCATGGTGGAGTGCGGATGGAGCAGGCACATGCGCACTCCACAATCAGGCCTTCCTCCGAGAGCATGCACAAAAGCCTGCAATAATGACCACGGGAGAGATATCAGAGTGGTGCCGCTGCCGGTGCCGGTGCTCTTGGGGTTGCCCCTCTTTGGGTTCTCCTTCTGCTCTTCTGCCGTCCCCTNAAAAAAAAAAAAAAAAAAAAAAAAAAAAAAAAAAAAAAAAAAAAAAAAAAAAAAACTAATATGGTCATAAGTAAATATGAATTTTCACTTGTATATAATTACATTTTACAGGGATTTGACTAATCGTTAAAGAGTTGACATATATGAGAGAGAATCTTGTAGCAAATTTCATCAAGATATTGATTAAATTAATTAAAAAATTAAACGTCCCTACGTTTTAGTTATACTTTCCACAAAAAAAAAATTTTTTTTTTTTTTGGCTACAATGTTTTTACACATATGTCTGGAGTATAGAAGATAGAAGAATCTAGATAGATCCTAAAAACTTAAAATATCTTTTAATAATTCAGCCGATTGGTGAACAATTTATTTTACACACATATGACAACACACAAACACACGCGATTTTTGTGTTCTACAATGTAATATAAATCGATTTATTGGGACTATTCAAAATGGGACATTTTCCCACTAAAAATACGTATTCCCGAAGTAAACACAATCTTCTAAAAAAACAAAATAAATTTCTAATGTTTTTGACGTAGGCTTCGACGGTCGTCAGAAGTATTTACCGTTTCTTCTTCCGGGTTGGACCGTGTCAAATTGGTGTTATTTGCCGAGCTTTCGCACATCATGTGATGGCTTCTTCAGGGCTGAAAAGAGAATGAGAGTTGTAAAAGAGAGATTTTTAAATTCAGGTTTTAAATTTAAAAATCTCTCTTTTACAACTCTCATTCTCTTTTCAGCCCTGAAGAAGCCATCACATGATGTGCGAAAGCTCGGCAAATAACACCAATTTGACACGGTCCAACCCGGAAGAAGAAACGGTAAATATTTCTTATGATTTACAAATTCCAAGATTTTTTAGTCTTAGGCAAATTATTCACTTTTTTTATTTAATGATTTGTTTTTTTATTTAAATAATAATTAAATATACTTCTGTTTGGATGCATGTGAAATAATTTCTCTCTCTCTCTCTATTTGAAAGTTAAAGCATAAGAATTCGAAGGGTTGGTTTATCTTATGATTTTTCAGATGTATTACAATAGTTTATTTTCTATTAAAAATTAAACTATTGTAAGGCATAAAAATGTCCATCACAAAATTATTACAAACCAAGAGAATATCTCAAAATTATAAAAGTATGTGAAAACGTACGGACCTATTAAAATTCACAGATAACTATATTATATAACAATATATAGCAAAAATTCCTTGTGTTTTAAAAATATCTTGAATCGATTTTTTAAAATGCCAGTTTAAAAAAAATATAAAAAAACTAAAGTAAAGTTCAAATTATTCAAAATTTAATTTCAATAAATCAATAAATATTTTTACTCACAAGTTTAGTAGTTTTGTATTTTTAAAAAATAACAACTATTGAAGTTAATTCATTTTATTTGTGTTTAATGTTTTGTTTAGTGCAAGTACGCTTAACAATTTTCTGATCACGTTGTAACTACTGTTAGTGGCCAGTGGCACTGGAGCTTGGACTGCAGAAAAATGTTTACCTCAGCCGAACCGTTGTGTGTGACCGCCAGTAAAAGTTACAGACAATCAGTAAGGATTCGCTAAAACTCTATGTAAAAAATACCAGTGTTTGTGAGGGCGTGTGTGTGCGCATGCACACGTGTGTGTGTGTGAATGTGTGTGTGTGTGTGTGTGTGCATATATGTGTGTGTGCATGCACATGTGCGTGTGTTAGTAATTATAAAGTTATTGAGAATTTTATTCAGTACATTTTTATTATGATGGTAACAAAATAAATGGCAGATTAAATATTTGCGTGTCGAAAGGAAGAAGTTGCTGGATTAATAAAAAAAAATTTATAGACAATAATTGCAATTCATTTCACAATACGTCTATCATCGATCAAATATAAAACATTTATTCCTCAAAATACATGGGGAGATTGCTATTCGTATTTTAATAAGAATTACATAGCGCTAATCACCACTAGCAGTCGATGAGCACTATTAAAAAATAAATAAATAAGAATTACGAATTAAATTTTCCAACTCTAGAATTATACATATAAACATAGTTGCTTGTTAGATAAAAAAAAAAGTATCTTTCAAAACAAATGGGTAGCAAATTTAAAAAATTAAAAACGGAAAACATAAACAGCTGAAAACATTCGGAAAAAAGGATTATTTTTACCATCAAGTCTTAGGAGAAATTTTATTATTTCTATCAATAATATTTTTAAAAAATTGTACCATTACTCTTTTACAACCAAAAAAAATATTTTTTTTTAAACATATTTTATTTAGTACTTAGTATTTATTTGCTGAATTTATTTAAAGCTTTAACCTTGCCAACATACACCTGATTATAAAATTCCTCAAACATATACCAATAGAAGCATACCATTGATTCGTTAAGTTAGCTTCGCGAGATGATTATTCCCTTGTAAGATAGTATAGGTGCATTGAAGGATCAGTAACTTTGCGTATAATATGTATGATTCTGAATTCAAGAGACATATGGGATCCTACTTTTAAACTGAGTATATTGTTAGGAATATATGGGTTAACTGTTTAGTTAAAATTTTCTACACTCCTAAAAGTCTTCGAACAAGACATATATAAGAAATGGGAATGTCTATTACTCATTCAAAGTGTAGATTGTATACGGAGACATATCGTTAATATTTAAGGGTGGTTATTGTTAACATTTACCTTGAGTAAGTATCCTGGCAGTAGAGTGAGGTGTATAAGCGGGAAGTGAGGATAGAGAAGCTGGGGAGGACCGGCGGACGAGAAGGCTCTCCCAAGACTGCCCGTGGTGTGGCGTTGCCACGTCTAGTCGGCAACCATGCCAGCCCCCCCCCCAATCTCTCTCCGCTGCATCTCTCTCTCATCGCTCTCTCCCTCCACCTTTCTTTTCCCAGATCACTCTCTCTCTCTATCACTCTCCTCCGCAACCGCACCCACTCTCTCTTTCCCACCATTTTCTCCCATTATTTTCGTACTCTCCCACTGTCACTCTCGTACTCTACCTACAGCTTTTGATGTCTCTTCCGTCCACTTCTCCCATTCCTTCCATTTCGTTTTCCTGTCCTACTCTCGATAGAGGATTCCATCTTAAGCGTTCTTTCTCCATTCACTTTCTTCTCTTTCTCTTCCCCAAATGCTTACGCCTCTCCTCACCTTTACTTTTTGAAATTCCCCTACTCTCTATATTACTTTTACTTCAGATAATTTTTATAACTTTATTTTTTAGGAATTCTGTCGATTATTAATTCACTGCTCACCCTCAATAGATTTCTCCTTTCTATTGAGTGGATTGCCATAATTGTACTTTAAAAAATAAAATTTGAATAAGAGTAAAGAGAGGGGCGCCAGGCTAGCTCAGAGGATCCGTACGGGTCTCGCAATCCTGACGCCGCGGGTTCAAATCACGCCCAGGTCAATCTTTTATTTATAAATATTAATTTAGTTTTTTTAGAGGTTTTAAAACATAAAATATTGAAAACATGATATCCAGTTGTTTGAACGTTCGGTTATCCTACTTTATCTTTCGGTAAGATGTGGCAAAAAGTACTCGGTATTTTTGGTGATTTGTGAACTTGTATGTTTAATAAAGTACAAAGATGGACACCATTTCCATCCAGATGATCTTCATGGAGTTCTTGGAGTTGGTCCTCTCACCGCTATTGTTCTACCACTTTCCTTGTAGGTGGAGGAGGCCTGGAGAAAGAGGAGAGATACAGTGTCCAGGGTGTTTTTACAAGTGGGCGTTCTGGACAAGATAACTTGTGTTTGTGGAGGCCTTCCTCAACTTCCGCTGTCACCGCTAACTTGAGCTTCTGTCAACAGGACTCTTCTTCGTTTCCTGTCCCTCCTCTGGGATGTTTTCTTTAGCAGTTTTCTTTGGCTGCAGAAGGAGAGTGTCCTTCCTTACAATCCACCCCCACATGGACAACTTAGTGAACACATGGAGAATATAAACAGTGTATGGAAGATCAAAATATTGGGGTCTCACATGGTTTTAAGGTCATCTACCAGATTTAAGGATGCCTTAGAGTTTCGTTATTTATTATTATATTTTTTAACCTCCCATTCAACTATTAAGCGCCTAGGGGCTATCTACTATTAGCCATCCTGTACTAAACACGTATGAAATATGTTAGGCTTTTTAGTTTAGGCTATTTTGATTAAATAAAAGGGGGCTATCAATACAATTTTCCTCTGGAACTTATGTAAATTCGTTGGTTCCAAATTTATGTGGTTTTAAGTAAACAACATGTTTTTAAAAAAATCATAATTAAATTTGTTCAGCTATGTTTTAGCTATCCTGCAGTAAAATTTGGTTGGTTGAAAATGGCATGAAAAATCTTACCTGCCCGGAAATGAGAAAACCTAACGATTGATCATGATTAGTGACAATTAATTTTTTAAATTTCATCACGCAGGGTCTGTTTAAGGGAAGCCGTTTTTAGTTTGTTTCTTCAAAGATAGATTTAAATGGAATTCAATAAGGAAATTTATCTTACAAGCCAGAAAGAATAAATAGAGTAAATAAAAGGAAGGACTTATAAACATGGCGTCATACTGGCAGGAAAGTATGAGCCATCGGGGTTACATTCCTTGATAACATATTAATAAGCGTATTTCGTAAAAATATTGAAGAAATAAATTAAGTGTAATTTGCTAAATAAATTTAGAAAATCACCTATTATGTTCTACGAATGTATTTGTAATTCAAATAAAAACGAAGATATTAATATAAAATGTTGGTATTCCTCTAAACCCTCTTCTCTCTCCTCAACTGATTTAAACCTTAAATAAATTTACTCAAAGTTTGAAATATAAAGCCTAAATATTAAATTTGATTAATTGTTATAATTGTTATTATATAATAATTGTACACTCATAATTACCTTTAAAATCTGTATAAATATGTTTATTCTCAGTAAAAATTTTACAATATNAGTGCATAGGACTGTATTACCCTAGCTCAGTTAATATTAACTATTCTAATTAA
Source organism: Oncopeltus fasciatus (assembly GCA_000696205.2). Lineage (NCBI taxonomy): Eukaryota > Metazoa > Arthropoda > Insecta > Hemiptera > Lygaeidae > Oncopeltus > Oncopeltus fasciatus. The sequence continues at coordinate 204,205 of KZ807688.1, read as the reverse complement.
CCTATATATTAATAATATATAAGGTTTAGTTAATCCATCGTGAGATAATTACCTGATGTAGTTCGTAGGACGTTGATCATAGAATGTGCCTCGTACTCACAAAGTATTTGGGTCTATTCTACTTTTCAAAATTTAATGTTATAATTTGGAGATAGTTAATTGACCTTTTAACCTAAATTTAATATATATTGACGTTTCGACCTAATTTTCAGGTCTTCTTCAGGGGAAGAGGGGTTATAGAAGAGAGTCACCTGCTTTAGAGTAAAGTTAGTTAGGTTTACTTACCCTTATGCAGGAGACTCTCACCCTCGATCACTCACATTGGTAGGTGCACTTTTCAAATTGTATACAATGGTTATGTACCTTTTACTAATATATGTCCAGTTTTTAATCTAATTACACATATATTTACATTGCTTTTGATTATATACGCTCTTACTGCTTTATTCATCCCTTTACGTTTGTATTTTTATTTGAATATTTTTATTTTTCATTTAGGCTGTTTTTATATTTTGTTTGCTTGTTTATTATGTTACTCAGACCTAAATAAGGCCTGAAATTGAGGCTGAAACGTTGGAAATAACAAAAGCTTTTTGTTTACAAATAAGTTTTTATTTACTAGTTTATTTATTCAAATCCCAAGAGATTCTTTCATTCCCGATCACTCTTTCTTTCCTTTCTCTTTGAAATTTCCCCCGTCTCTTCTTTCAGTTTATTTTCACAGTTAATATATCATATTAATAGACCGAAAAAATCTTAATTAGAATCACATCAATAATTTTTATTAGTAGGTATAGAACATTTGATAACCGAATTAAAAAAAGGCTGATCAGATTTTTTGAAATTTTGAACGTTGAAGTTCTATTCGTTCCACGATGAATTAAGTATTAAATGTAGAAAGTAGCAGAACCTTTTCATCAATCAAAATGCACTGAGTTTTGTATTATATTTTTTTCTGGCGTAACTTAATCGGTTATACCTTGTAGTGCCATTCTGGCTAGTCTTTGTCTTTAAAAATTATAGGTGCGTTTTAGAGTTATTATAGGGGCGTAATAACCTAGGTAGATGTTTATCGCCTAAATAAATACATATCTACATTTATCGCTTATTATGAGGTTTTATTTTTTTAATAACTGTAAGCAAATTTTTTTTTTTTTTAGGTTATTTTATTTATTTTAGAAAAAACATCCTGCACAGCGTGCATCTTGCAATGTGCTCTCATAGTATACAATAAATAATAATAATAATGTACAACATACACCATATAGTAATAAAAAACAATAATAATAATGATTAAAAAAAATAATAATAATTAAGAAAAAAAAAAANAAAAAAAAAAAAAAATTAATCTAGCATGTATATCGCTTGGTGGAGAAGCTGCCCAATGGCAGTACTCCTAAAGCACTATTTACAATATTTACAATTGTTTGTTTTATTGTTTTTTTCAATTCTTATTGGGAAGTGTTGGCAATGATGAGGTCACGCGGCCATTTCCTATTCAGGCGGCGTGGTGGGTTATTAGGATGGGTAATACTAGATAGAGTTTGGGCTAGAGGATTGGGATGCATGGAAAGGGCAGAGTGTAAGCAAATGTAATAGACATGAGTTATCTATTGCATTTGCTTCCTAACCTTTTTCTGACGATAAGACGATATAATGATGAGGGTTTGTCAAGGAAGCGCTGCATAAACTAAGCGAATTCCTCGCAAGTTTACAGTTGTGTATGATGCCATGCAACCTCACAGACTTATATATATTTTTCATACATACACACCTACACATATACAAAACAGTTTATTTAAGAATGTAATTTCGAATGTTGGGCAAGTCCACTTGTTAAAATATAGAAACCAAATTCGTTATTTTGGCTTTTCATTGCAATCTTGAAAGAATTTTGAGGGGAGGAGGTTAGAGTTAGTTGGAACTTTATAATCGAAATATACTTATTTTTATTTGAGTAACGAATAATTTTATGAAACATATTAGATGTAAATAAGAATTTTCCACCATTTATGTTCTATAAAATTTTTAGTTAAAAAAACACGTATTAAGGAAGAAATTTTTGAATTCAGCGCTTAACCCACTCTTACTTTTAGGCTAATCTAGGCAATCTTTAGCTATCATAACTTTTACGGTCATTTATATCTTCAGTGGGCAAATTAAATTTTCTTATTTTTATCCAATTATAATAAAACTTTAGAAATCTGATTAATTTTACACAGCTTCGGCATGACAGGCTTTTTGATTGGAGGTTTTTTCTTAACATTAACAATTTAAATAGCAAAATTAACTAATCTGAGGTTAGGGCAAGCACTAAATAAGATATTCCTCAGGAAGTGTCTTGCCAATAGAGAAACTTCTTGAGGCTATCGATGAACTAATATCTGTATTTCACATCGTGCTGGGAGAAGTTCCTTATTTTACTGGCGTGAGTCTTATAAGCTCGTGGTTTATTTCTGAAATTTCAATCCTGTTTCATTCCTAGTCTCTCATCTACTTTCTTATTTCCCTCCAGGCATTCATGGGCAGCATTTTGCGAAATCTTGAATATATTTGTTTCACAAATCTAGGACACGAACTGCGAAACGTGTAAGAATCACTGCTCACAATAAAATCACTATTTAGATGGGTTATAACTTTAAAAATAAGTAATATTAGGGATGAAATATATCAAGGTCCAAATTCTGTTTTTTTTTTATTGAATAAATTTTCTGTAATAACCAAACCATTATAAATTTTTAGATGGATTGCCTAAGGGCTTGTTTTGTGTATAATCTAAGGTTATGATTTATGTATTATTATCTATTTTAAGACAATTTAGGTCATCAATTCACTTTTAATGGGATTTCTGAAGTTCAATAGAACGTCAGTATCTCCACCAAATAGCACAATAATTTTTATTATTATTAAGTGTTAGCGTCCCTTTCAACCACTTAAGGTTATGGAGGGAGAGTTTATCTATAGGTTGCCGTCCTATTCTAAACATCCATGTTTCAGGACAAGCTTTTATTTCTTCATAAAAGCTTTGCTAGGGCGAATTTTGAACCCACAGCGCCAGAATTGCGAGACCCGAGCTGATCCCAAGAGCTAAGTAGTGCCCTAAATATAAGTTTATAAAACGCAATACATGTAAAATATAACTTAAAAATGTTTATTATTAAAAAAAGCTTATGAGAAAATTGTATTCAATACAATATTTGAGAAAGTAATTCGAAAGTGTGTCCACTTTTTAAATAAAAGCAATTATACATATTTTCATTAGTTGCAATAAACTGTTAGATGAATTTTTTTTTATAGATGGTGTTTAGAAAAAACAAAATCGAAAAATCTTAAAAACATTAGTTGTCATTACTATAAACACTTACTTTTTAGGTAAATAATCTAAAGGGTTATTATTATTTCTACCACCAATGAATATAGAACTCTCATACCTTATATTCTCCGTCTTCATTGGTTTCTGTACACCATCTTCCTTACTTACTTTTTAATTAACATTTATAAATTCAAATAGATATGAGGTAGAATTTTCCAATACATGTTTTAAATAAATATTTTGTCGAAAATGTGTATAGTGAATATATTATGAAACTGAATATGGGGTTAAGCGTTTTTTACAATTTATAACTCTGCCGTGCCAATCATAGCGAGCTCTTCTACTCCTTATAGATCTCTTTGGATTTTTAGATAAACTTAGTTATTAACTATTTTTGTCGATTATGAACGAAATCTGCTTAGTTTACAAGGTTCTCTAGGAATTTTCTCTCCCTTTACTTCCCTCATCCCTGTCCCACTCTCTTCTTCCACCTTTTTGTAAGCATTCCTCTCCACTCCTCCTCGAGGTCTTTTGACAAGGACGTACAGTTAAACCGTGAGACGCCTGTCCCATTCCCGTTCTTGGATACGCTACATCGACCCAGAAAGGACACATCTATTACGTCAAGTCCAAGTATGGGACGGCATCTATAAGAGCCACACACTTAAACTTATGAAGCAACAAGAAACCACGTAAAAAAACAGTTGGCTACAAGGGAACGAAACACAATACAGGTTTTGAAAAAGAAAAAGTTCCTCTAACCCTAGTTATTAAAATGGACACTTCTAGAGACCTTAGAATATAAGATAATAATAATAAATAAGGATAAGAATTATTATAAATCTTAAGTGAATTATAATTATAATTGAATTTATTAATAGGATATCGTTATGAAAAAAAAAAAAGTATTAGATATATGGACTGCGGGAGTGATAACGGCAAGTGCCAAAAGAAATTATATTGGTCTCTTTCATTTGCTTAGTGCAAACTTTCTGCATTCATTTTTACATATTTCTTATTGTTCTGCCCCAGAGTGCAGCCATCAATCGATTAGAAAATAATGATGGTTTTACCTTTCCTATTAAGGAGAGAAATTCCGATCTTCTATCTGAAGATATCTGATCGGCTAAATATATTTAAAAAGCATATCCCACTAACAGGGACGTGTCCAATTAAAGTTGATTTACAATATAGAAATATTTTACATTATATATTATATAAATATGTAATAAGAAAAAGAAACGTTTAATAACATCAAATTTGAGAGTGGTGTCATTGGTCACCTTCTCTTCTCATGTGATTGACATTGGATGTCATTTTTAATTTCATTTTAATCAAATTACAAAATGTTTTCATTTAACAGAATGTAATAAATAAATAAAAGTTTATACAAAAATATAACATCAAATAGTCTATTAATAGAATAAATAGCACTTCTTAAAGAAAATTCAGACATTTTAATTTTTTTAATTTTATCAATCATTATAAATAAGATTCTTTACTTAGAGAAAAGTAAATTGCACCAGCTGAAAAATAAATTTTTTAAATAACATTTTCATACTCAAGGTGCTAAGTGAGGTAGCTGAAGCACATCTACTGTGTACCGAGATATATTAGTATATGTAACTTCTATACAATTTTTGTTATATTGAAGGGACAATTTAATTAATACAGAAATTTCTGTACCCTCTCAAAAATATACATACCCTTCTGTCCAGTAGGGAAATAAAATTGCAATATTTTAATGTCAATGGTAACTGTGAAAGTTAAACTTTTTTTTTTTTTTTTAATTTGAATTTCTTAAATTAAAAGTAGAGTAAAACTGTTTCAAGTTACATTACCAATTCAGTTACGAAATTATCTGAAGTTTTTCTTTTAGGACAACGACACTCTGACAATCAGAAAGATGGAGAGGTAGCATGCAGGTTATATGGTTTGTTTTCCCCTAATAGTCACATTTTGATGGCCAACCCTATGCAAATGACGTATGCTGAAGTCTGTAGAATGCATATAAATTTCCACTTATGCTGATTTGATAATGTACAAAAGCTATTAAAAATTATTACCATTATTTAATAACATGTCACTTTTGTTTTACATAAACTTACTAAATTTATATTATAAGACTTAGTAAAATATGAGAAAGGTTCAAATAGAGAGTTTTTTGACCGTGGACATTGTTAGTGGCGAATTTGTTGTGTTCGGTCGAGGTTGATAAAAAAAAAAAGTATAATTTAAAGAAATAAATGTTTATTATCTGCCGACGTTTCGGCTTACATTTTAAGCCATCTTCAGGGCTGTGGAAATAAAATGTTGTGAGGAGGCATGAGAAAAATGAAAAAAAATATATCAATTACATTTTTATTACATAAAATTGACGTAACTAAAAGTAATGTGATAAAATATGCTATGGAAAACAACAACAATATGTGCAGAAAGTTCACCATACCTATGAAGGCAAGCGAATGGGATTAAATCTTCACGACTGAGAAGTAAGGTTTGGAAATGAGGAAAACTTAAGATGGAAAAGTGAAGCGTGGGGGGTACAAAGCGGTAGCTACAAAGGGACAGCGGCCTGCACCAAAGAAGGCAATACCAGGAAAAAAAAAAGATAGGAATTATTTCGGATAAATAGCTTAAGGATCTAGGACACAAGTTAGATAGGTTGATTTAGGATGAGGGCTGTTACTTTTTCAAAATGTTGAAAATATTTGAATAAGTTGATGAATATATAATAACTTATAAATCAAAGAAACATTCTGCGTCACCAGTAACTAACATAGTTGGGCTGTCAATATATGAAAATATCTATAGTAGTTCTGCTAGAGTGACTAGTGGATTGGTGGTTCGGTGAACTCAGGTGTTGTAGTCAGGAACCGCTCGGAATTCTCCGGACACTGCCGGTCTTTCTGATGGTTAATGTCTGTTGCTGGGACTCCGGAGGAAAGGTATTTTCTTCAGCTCTGGGGGTCTAGTCGACTGACACTTGTTTGCAGATCCTCCTCCAAGAGAATTGGAAGAATTCGAGTAAGAAGCCTAGACCTGGGAAAACAAAGCATTGTCATTTTTTGCTGGACTCCTGCTTTTCGCGGCTTTCTTTCTACCTTTGTATACAAATTTCCGATTTACATTTTTCTGTTTTGAGAAATTTGAGAATTCATGACCATTCTTCTTGATATACAATTCATATAAAATGAAAAAGTAGCAAACTGATACGTTATTTTTTGTACGGGTGTTGTTTTTAATGTAAGATATTCTCATCTTATGCAGGACTTAAGTGAGAGAACTGACTTGCTGTACATTGACAACTCCAGACTTATATGAGTTTTTAGTTCTTGGAGTTTTCAGAAAAACCACTCAATTTAGGTGCATTGTATTTGTGTTGTTTCCCAGTACCACTGAAAAACCTTATTTGTAGATTAGGAACTTGATCGAAATTGTGCGTGTGACTCTCCTGGTGGTATGATGGGCTTTAGCGTTGTGCGTAGGATTCCTCTAGACGTAAGTCGGACATTGCTGCTCTCACCGATGGTTAGTTAATGTCTCTTGCTAGGAAGCTGAGGACTAAGTCTTCTCTGAGAGTCTAGTCGGTTGGCGCTTGCTAACATATCCTCCTCCAAGAGTCGCAATGAGAAAGGAAAGAATTCACAGTCTTCTGGGGCTGCTAAGCGCCGTCTGTTTGGTCGGGGTAGGAGTAGCAGTTTTTCCTCTTTCTCTTGGATCTAACGTTTTCATACATACATACTTTTTTCTGGAACAGTATACCAATGCATTTGAAGCATACATTACCCCTCTGCTTGATTTGCCATTAAAAAAATGGTAAAATTTGGACAACTAATCAAATAATTAGCATGAGTGAATTAGTACTGTTTTTAGTTTTATTTGAATTAAAAAAAAAAAAAAGTATTAGCTACCACGAGTTGACAGTAATAAATGACATTTATTGCAATATCTTTCAAATGCCAAACCCACAAGACCTTCTGGTATTTCATGTCACTTATGTCATTATTTGTCGGTATTCCATGCTGAATCTGTTATTCTAATCCTTTAATTTAAGAATTATTCAAATAGTTAATAGGAGCAATTTGATTTAGCCAATCATAATTAGTATAAACACGATAATAATATCCCTTAGGGAGAACTTATGATATAGTAAACAGATATCTAAAGTATTAAAGAAATACGATTTTTTCAAATAGTGTTAAACTGTTATACAATAAATTAAAATAATCAATTTTATAATTCAAGCAAAAAATGACACTAAGAAGTGAGAATTTGTGTACAAGATTACTGAGAAAATCAGGCAAGCCAGGAATTCCAAAAAAGTCCGCCATGCAACCGAAATTAAATTTGTCCATTAAAGATGGAAGTGAATAAAAATAAATAATCAATTAGCCAGAGAAGCCAACGAGGGATGAAGATATGATTCTAAGGAATTAAATTCCATCTAGTGCTTTGATCTAGACTTACTAACTGTCCGGGCTTTATATTCTTTTATATAAATTACATTCTGAAATATCTTCCCTAGAAACGTTTTTTGAATAAATAATAAAATTTAATTATAATATGAACATTATAAAATTCATAGCTACACCTATTATGTTATATGAAATTTCACACATCACTATTAAAAACGACCATTATACAATTTTAAAGTGGTTTCCTTTACTCATTTCAAATTCCCTTCGGGGAAAATTAAGTAGAATGAGATAGAGAACAATTCATTTGAAGAAGACAATACAAATAAGCCCAAAGTTTGGATGGCGAATCCCATAGAAACTCACTAATTTCCTTCAGAGTAAATTAATATTACCCACATTTCATTAAAGATGTACAAGAATGATTGGTATTGCAGAGTATCTTAAATTTTATTTAATTATTAGTGTTTTTGTGAACGCATAGCATTTTTAATTTTTATGCTGGCGTGGATGCGATTTTCTATGTAATTTTAAATTTAAATTTAAACTAGACATAAATATTGTACGCAATTAAATATTGTTGCTTCTTAGAAATGAAGTATGAAGTTGAGGAAGTTCTTCTATCCTCCATTGCTAAAAGAAGTTTCGCTCGCAGTAGGAAAGATGTGAAGAAAAAAAAAATTATTTTTTGGTTAAATTATTTTTGGTTAAACCTGTTCAAAGCAATATTTTAATAAATTAAATTTGATCCAGTGATAATTTCTTCTATTTAAGTTTAAAAAGAAAAAAGAAAAAAAAGGCCTAAATACATGAAGAATAATACGACACTTAACGGTTGTCTATTTGAGAGAGAGAGGGAGAGAGAGAGAGAGAGAGAGAGAGAGAGAGAGATTCATATTTTACTTGTTCCAAAATATATTTTAATCTAATCAAGCTTTTAATCCAAATGAACTAGGATGTAATGCCAAACAAAGGTTAGCAGCTCAGTTTTTTTTAAAAACAACAATCTACTATATACACACTGCAAATATAATAATTTCGTAGTTCATTTGACCCAAGTAATAAACCTAAATAAAATTCATATATAAATTCTTATTTACGCCCGGTAGATCCCATTTTACGACTTTTTGTGTTTCCTATGATTTATACGTATGAGACATGGTTCTTTTTCAGACTGTTTCTGACATGTAGTTATTACAGTTGATTTACCTTGTTCATGCACTTTTATACATAAATTTGTGTACATATGTTTCAATCTGAGGTATTTGTTTATATTGCCGCAGGCCCGAAGTAAAAAAAGCCACACTACGTGAAATAGAGACGACTTGAAAAGACATCTGTCAGCTGAGATTCTCAAGGCTCAAGAGGTCGAGGGAGACCGACGATTACCTGGTGGGGGACTGTAGAAAGAAGAAGAACAGAAAGTTGTAGAGAGCTTCAGAGCCTCATCACATCCCTTTGTTCCTTACCCATTAGATACATTTTATTACTATTTTCTTATATATTTCTTATTTATGATTAATTATCTAACCCAATCTGGCTACCGTTTTCCTCTTCCTTTTTAGTTGATTTGTTCTTCCTTCAGCGTAGAGAGGTTGCCGGGACACTCTCTGATATGTAGAGATTCTGTTGGTGCAGTCTTGCTTTTTGGGCCTGCCAATCTACTTTGGGAAGTAAATTTGATCCTCTTCAAGTTTTTCTCCAGTCCCACTTCTCTATAAATAACGATAGAGCAAACCTACCCTTGCAGAATATTCTCAAATGTATTCTCTCCTTCTTTTTTTGTCCATATTTTCATTTTATCATGACTTCTTCCACATAAAAACATTTTTTTTCCAACAATTTACGGGACACTCTCCTATTATAAAACAAAACTGTTGCTAAGCAACAGTTATGATGTTGATAGTTCACGAAGAAGAGTTTGCGCCCTGTTCTCTACAAGAAAAGCACTGGTTTGGCCAACTTACTTATCTTCTAGTGTGATGCATTAAATCAGGCTAATGAACAGCTGATATATTTTTTAATTGCATGTATACAGCAGTGAGATGGAGCCTTTTGTAGATATCCTGGCTAGAAGATTGTGAGGATAACTAAAATATGCCGTTAATAACCTATTTTATCATAACATTTCTTTTTTGTGCATTTTATGATCCCCCACCTGGTCTGAATCAACCCGAAAGTTATGCAAGTCATCTTAGTACCAAAGATTCTTTACGTTTATGTCTGTCGGATAAAAACTGGGTTTAAGTCTGAGCACGTGACGAGAAAGGGGAGAAAAAACTATTTCTAGAAAGATTACGGTGGGAGAGTGGGATCGATAGATGACCGGGTTCTAGCCTGTACTGTGTTGACTAGAGATGGGAAAACCACATGTCTTGATGGGTGAAGATCTCGCTCGTGCCATCTTTTCGCTCTAACTTAGTCTCTCCCTCTACTGCTAGGTTTATTCTTACGAGTGCCTTCATCCTGATTGGGCCTCTGAGACATACCTCTGCCAGCATCCGACATAATGCCACTCAATAACTTAGGATCAACATAAGAAACATCGATGACGAAACACATTTCGTGATATCATTGTAATGTAATCCAACTTTTTGATTAGTTCATTATTTTTTATGATTTCAAACAAAACTTAACACGTTTTAGTGCCGCAATCAACCAAGTGCAGGTTATAGGCATCGTCGCTTCTCCCCAATTTATTGTATTTTAATTAAGAAGTCCTGACGTCAGGAAAGCTTTTGTAAAATACGGATTTCTCGCAAAAAAAAAAATAAAAAAATCGAGTAATATTCTGAGAGTATACAGACCTTTTTTGACTACCCCATATGTTATGGATTTTGGCCATTAATTTAGGTTTTTTTAATGTACAATTTTAAATGACCCGTCACCTGAAGCATACTCTCTGCTGTGAATAAATGACATCCTTCTCTCTCTCTCTCTCTCACTCTCTCTCTCTCCCTCATTTTCTGGCAAACGACTAGGCAAGCGCATCATAGTGTTATTTATTTTGTAGTGCTCATTGGGTGATTTGTTGGGGTGGGAATATAATTTTTGTATTTATTATGAAATACATGTGTGTAGTCATATAATGATGTACATATCAAATGTTAAATGTTTAATTTATATTATTATTGATTTTTTAAAATATATATTCTGTATTTTATTTTATTACTTTGAATTTGTTTTTTTCGTTTTGAAATGGATTAGGATTAAAAATTTTAAATTATAAGTAACTTGAAATTAACAGGAAGAAAAAATGTATATTTGTTGCAATAAAGAACTAATCTAATCTAATCTTCCCCTCATTCTCTCCCTCTTCCTCTCATTCTCTTTCTCTCCCTCTCTCTCTCGTGCGTTACATATTCTATTCTTTTGGAGCGATGACTAGGTAATGTATCCTCCGACGGGGATATTGAAATGTATGTGAAATGGATATCTAAGCGAAATGAGCTCATATTTGTATGAAGAAAGGAGATAAGCTGAGATACATAAGGAGATGTATGACGGGGAATTGAAACCCCACTGTCGCTCCCAATATCTGGACAAATATCTCTGGAGATATCGCTGGAGATATCTCTGGAGAAATACTTCCCCCCTGGAGGCAGGTCAGCAGGATGTCAACCGTCTAAGCTCTCTACGGCATATTGTATTGGCTCGATTCTTTCGCGGGATATTACTAGCAATGTTTTATTTCAAATACGATAAACTTATAGATATTTAGTAATTATTAGAATTTATTTTAGTAGTTTACTTCTTTATTAAAGTAATTATCTCTACACTAATAAATTATATTATAAATAATAACACTTAAGGCAGCTGTATAAGACAATAACTACACTAAATTCAACAGTTTGTGTCAGACAGACATAGTTTTGTAACAATTAAGTTGAAGACCTTATACAATCATACAATCAGAACAAAAATGGCTCCAATGAATAGATTCATAGAAGAAAAAACAAGGACGACTGATGGAAATATTAGTAAAACATGGAAATAAACGAAACAAAAACATCAGTCAATACTGTAATTAGAGAATAACTGAACACACAGGAACGGACAAACTCACTGACAATCTTAACAATCTAATTATGTATAATCGACTGATACATACATACATACATACATACATAAATACAATTAAATGATACATGAGACACTCGATTAGAATAATACGAAAGAGAAGCACCTCTAGGTCATGATCCTACCACGGACTAGTTCCAAGAAAACGATCAATTGAACATTGTCTTATGGTACTGTCTTGTACCTGAGAAAGTGAACAAGTCAATGTTCGGGCCGAGGATGGCCGACCACTGCCGAAAGTGCTCGCCATTAAGACGCGGAAGACAGCCAATAAATGTTTTTAAATTTATTTTTATGGCATTTAAACAACTAATGGGTCAAGTATGCCTTAATAATAATAGACTTAGGGCTTCCAGATTTGTTTTAATATATAAAAAAACATATTTAAAAAAAGTATATAAATAAAATCCCATTTCAATTCATTAATTACTTGTTAATTAAAAATGTATTCAAAGTTTGACTTTTTGAACGTAAGTTAGATACAATTATACAGCCTAGTATTTAATGTCTAAGGAAATTTTTCTTTTTAAATTATTATTTCGGGAGATATTTGAAAGTAAGCAAAAAATATGTGAGCGACTGGACACCAGGGCCCGGAGCAGAGTGGACCCGACCGGAATTTTTTATGGGGCTTATATATCTATCAATGAAATTTTTCATTTTTATAATGCACTCATATNATTTTAAATTAGTAATCTGATTATTTAAAAAATTTTTTTTTTTATATATGGAAAATGATAAATTATCAATACACAAGTAATACAACGAATTATTTACTGTGGAAAAAAATTTAATTTTTCTAAATATATTTTTATTTTTTTCTTGTAAGAGTTAATGACAAACTCAAACACTTTCCCAGGAAACCAAGTTCAGCCATGATTTTCCAAATACAGCTTCTGTCTAGTAAGCCATACTTTGTACGTGGACGGGGGTTGCGTATGGCATGTAAGTCCTTATTTACTTCCCATATTTTCTGAAGTAATTGTCTCAGGATGAATTTTTTGTCTGAAGTACTTCTTCCTCTTCTATAATCCAGCCTGGTAATCACTGAGGGTCTTTTCATAGCACGGATTCATACTTTTAAGAATGACATATGTTTTTCACGCCAATGGGACTAAGGCTGTACCACTGAAATTCTCTCATGGAATCCTTCTTCAAGATAAGGCAAGTAAGATTTGTGTTTGAGTTAAAGCTCGCCTTGGGCGCGGGATTTGAACCAGCAGTGCCAGGATTGTGAGACCCGAACAGATCCCATGAGCTGCTCTGGCTCCCCGTTTTTTTAGTTTTGTTATTGTCATTTAGACATACAGAAAATCCGGCTCATCCATTGGATCATTCTCGATATCTTTAGCCTAGTCTATATTTTTACCTGCCCTTATTTTCCCCTGGTTCAGCAGGTTCTTAAAGGGATCTTTCCACATTCTTGATATTTCATATTTTACAGCAATCAGCTTACCATCTTTCCTTATAACCTGGAAGCTTTTATCTATAATATCAGTTATTTCCTTTCTAATGTCACTCTAGACCTAAATTATTGATTGGACTGACATTTAATTAGTTAGGTTATTTAATTGATATTAACTAGAGTTTTCTGGTCTTCGTTCATCTAAAGAAAAGTCTTAATACATATAAATATAAATCCACAACACATCCACGCGCCCAATAATACTTATTACCTACGTCTGGAATGAACTATTTAATGTGAATTAAAGGTTATCTGCTTGCTAAAGGATGCTACTTATCCAGAATTTGGTTTACACCCATAACAAGTGTGTTAAAAAATTTTTTTTGTTTTGTTTTTAGAGTTGTTTATTTATTATATTTAAATAAATAATTTTAAATTCACATTCTCCAATAACTATTTTTAATTTTCTGTAATCTTATCTACAGATTAAACTATTTTTGCGATAATTTTATATATGAAAAAAATAAACTTTTAGCTTATTTTAAATAAATATTCTAAATGTAAGTCAACTCATTTTTTAGATCTCTTAGTACTGTTACTATATGAGATTTTACGGAGGTTAGAAATGAGTAGGTTATCTTTTGCTGTCAACAGTATATATGTCTCTTGTACCTATTATTTGGTTTTAATCGTTTTCAAATAAAATGGGTATTTTTGTGTCGTGTTGCAAAGGGACTTCTGAAGAATTAATACCTCAACCAGATGCTGTACGTTTGTAAAAGATCTATTGCAGTTAGATGTTATGTAATCATTTAATTTATTTTACTTTCAAGTTATAAGCTGTTATTTCATGTTAATTTATTAAAATATTTTCATATAGAAATCTCACTAATATAAAAAATGCTTATTAAGAGTTTATTTCTTGCATTTAATGTAATATTTTTTGATAGAACATGAAAAAACTTAAAGTTAACTCTTTAAATGATTCACCATTAGAATTTTTATAATTATTTATTAATATTTTAGCTAAAAATAAAAACCAAATTGATTTTTAACCAGACAATAGCAGATTTAAAAAAATAGGATAACAGCTGTCAAGCGAATGTGAGATTACTTTGTTAATTTTCAAGCCATATTCTAGCAGATAACACTATGAGAAATCAAGCTATTTATACTATAATTATGAGACACTTTAATTTTTTTTTTTTTGAGTGGGGCTTTATAAACTTAAATGAAAAATCATTAACATCTTCCAGTGTATACAAAAATATAGAACATTATAGATGCCAAATTCAGTATTCAGTCTTTATACAGTGAACACTTGAATGAATTCATTTATGTGTGAAATTACATGAAAAAGAAAGGTGGTTAAGAAGAAATGAAATTCAATAATTGTTGATATTTTTAATACTATTGTTAAAATCGTTTTATGGTCAAAACTTGTTTTTCTAATTTTTATGCTCTATAAAATTTTGATGAATGAAGCATATTATTTTTTNTTTTTAATTTTATATATAAATCTTAAAAAAATTATTCTGTACATTTTCTATACACTGTAATTTTTGATGCTCATCTATCCGGGGACGTAACCCATCCTCAGAGAGGAGCCCAGGTTGAAGCACATTGAAGAATTCCTTTTCATAAGTAGGAATATTAAGTTTATCTCCCTTTGTTCTTCTTAATAGTTAGTCTTTGCGATCATTGCATTCTCTTGCTTGTAAGATTAAAGTGTCATTTACATGTATTTATGTCAGTATTTAATTGAATGAGGGTAATTATTCAGTGTACTCTTTTCCTGTCTGATGGAGTTTTTAAAATGTACATTTATTAATGTATATATNTGGATACTTAAAAGAAAATAATTAACACTTAACACAGATATATATATATATATACATACACACATACATACAGAGAGCGAGATCACTTGGAGCTCAGTTATTATTTATTTTATTTTATGCTGTATTTAATAACCCAATGGATTACTTTGTGCTCCAGGGTACAGCCTGCTCTTCATTGAATGGAGAAAAAAAAAATTAGGGGACTGGAACAATATACTAGCTTCACACCTTTTCTATTGCACCATTGATTATATACATATTAGTAAATCCATATCATGCATTTCTCACATCAGGCCTCAATGCTCAAGGCTTGTAGTTAGATTGATTTTCTTCCAAAAACCCTTTTCATTTAATGTTGGTTTTAATGGTAGGTTAGTGAGGAGCTAGAAGAGGGGGTAGCAGGTAGCTCTGGGGATCAGTTCGAGTCTCACAATCCTGATCCTGCGGGATCAAGTAAATATAAAAAAAATAGAAGCTTGTCCTGTGCCATTGATGTTTAGAATGGGGTGGCGACCTGTATATAGCTCCTCCCTACATGACCCAAAGTAGTTGAAATGAGCTTGAAGACTCCAAAAAGTTTTAACATAGTTTTGACAGTCCACTCTAACCTTCATGGATGATTGTAATGAAACATCTTTCTAAAATTTTTTCAATGGTGGAATATGAACTGTTGATAAGATTTTTCTCTAGAATGAGCAGGAAAAATATGGATCTTCATCCATATATATANGCTCTGGTTTCTGTAATTATTCTCTAAGTTTATTATATCTTCTTTATTCTATATATATATATATTATAAGAAGTACAAGCACCAAATTAAAACATTTATACCTGCAACCATCCCCACACACACACACAAACAATATATAAAATGAGGGATATGTACTAAAAATTTGATCTAATAAATAAAAGTTTCTCTGTGATATGGCTTATATTGATGATGTAGGTTTTTTGTGGGTTGTGAACAGACTGGTTATTTTTAGTGCAAATTTGTATTCCCCATGTCTTAAAATGTAAAAAGCTGAACTCTATGGTGGGGCTATAAAACTCCCCCCCCCCCCAATTTCCTATGTTTCAGAAATATTTTTAACAATAAAGAGGCAATTTTTGTGTTTCATTAGTGAATCATTCTTCCACTTATGTTGTACCTATTCATAATTTCTTTTGTTATAAGAATATGAGGCTAAGCTTATACATTTATTTTTTTTAGATAAATGGTGGTATTAATTATTGATAATAGAAAGATGTTTGTTTTTGTTTTTTAATAAATGATTTTTATAATAAACCTTTGAAACCAAGAGGAGAAAAAAAAATTATATCACAAAATTTAATATTCTACTTTCCAAATATTTGAACTAAATTAAATAACAAAAATCATCTATTTATCACTTGCCACAATTTCATTCAAATTACTTTAGTTCTTTAAAAAAAATCATCTGAAAAGTTCTAAATTAAAAAAAAAAATTCTGTACTCACAGAAACTACTACCACAAAGTTTACAAAGTAGGACTGCTAACTAGTTTTGCCATAATGAGCAGCTAATTACACAAAGTTAATGTGCTTTTAAAAATCTGCGACTTTGGTTCTATGTATTTTGTTGCAGCTCCATCCCTTTTTAGCAGACAAACACCCTATCAAATAGGTACTTAATAAGTAAGTTATAGCAGTATGTCTGAACATCATAATGAAACTATTGTGTAAATTTTATAGTCTTCATTCATTAAAAAAAAAACTTGTGTGGATGCATATAATTTCCTTTAATACTTTTTTTTTTTTTTAAATAATTATTTGACTATACTTGAGGAAATCAGCTAACTCTTCAAGTTCTTGTCATTTGAGCGATATTTTTTTAAATATTGAGTAACTTGAAAAAAAATTTGTTTTTAAATCCTAATTAATCCTGTTAAGGACACTCTTATTCATTGTTGTTTGCAGGAGACACGCAGGCGCCAACAGGCTGAAGCTGCTGAAAGGCGAATGCAACAGAATGAAACCCGAGGTATCAGGGATCCTGAAAGTGTGCGCAGACTGGAGAGAAAAGCTGCTGAACTGGAGAGATTGGAGAAGGAAGATGCTATGAGGCGTGGTGGTGGCGGCGGCGCACCTCTCAGGGTTTGTTATGGTTTTCTTCAAACTGTTTAGAAACACTTTTTGTCTTTACTTATGACAGTAGACTCATGAATCAAAGGTCTACAAATAGCTCAAAGTAGTTTCTATTATACTTTTATAATACTAGTGTGAGCTGTTTCTGTGCAGTTCGAAGATTTCTGGCTTTCTCCTGGTATCTTTAAATTGATAACAATAATTAACAGGAAAAAATAAAATTAACAAACCTAATTGTAAGCAGACTATATCATTAACTCACTGTACGCCCGCTGTAATTAGAAGGACTAATTTTTCTGCCAACTATGCAACACTAAATTTAAATAGAGCATTGTTTTTGTCATAATTTCAGTCCTGGGTTTTCATATAATACAAAACATAAAATAGCCTAGAAACTTTTTAAAATAAAATTAATCCCAAGAGTTATAGAATAAGTCACTAATTTTATTGGTTTTATCTTCAATTATTACATTAAATCAATAATTAGATCAATTCTGGTTTCCTTTTATCTAAATAATCTTTTATTTTCTCTTTTCAGTGGCAGATGAACTAAGCATAGGAAGCTGGCTTCTGGAATACTGAGAAAAGAAATTTCTGTGATGCAAAGATTTTATTCTTATACTTTTTGCACGTGTTATTTAACTTCACCATATATATTCCAAATATTAATTAGTATTAGTATTACTGAGAGTCTATGGAGGTTTTATTATTATGCTTAACTCCTCATGCTGGCAATAGTTAAGATTTTCTTTCTAGTCCTGTTGGAAAAACTATGGAGAATTGAAGAGAAAACAATTTCTTAAGTAGTTTGCTATATTCTTTTAGAGTATTCCATTTCTCAGAGTACTTCTTTAATTCTTTTTCTATTTTTGTGTATAATATTTTTAATATTAAATTTTATTTNATTAAATTTTATTTATTTTTTTAAAGAATTTATTTTTTAAAAATATACCGAACTACAATGGAAAATATTTCTATTTGAGTTATAAACTCAAACCAAAGGATTGTTTTTTAAGTTTGGAAAATTTTAGTTTAGTTATATAATGTTTAAATAAGCTGTGTAAACATCTTGAAAACTGAAGTTTCATCATATTTGTATATTATGCTGCTGAAACTTAAGTAGAACTTATTTACATACATACTTAACTAATGATGCCACAATATAAATGACAATATTTTTCTAAGTAAATCATTATTAGCTAATGTATAAATGACTTATATCAACTTGAAATAATATTGTACATTTTCTTTGACAAATTTAAACTATGTAATCTTTCAAATGGTCCATTTTGTTGTCTGTTTAAAAATATACAAAATAGTTAACTTTTGACAATTAGCTCTTAGTTTTTGTTAAGGGATGAGTTAGGCTAAATATCATAAACTAGGGCTTCCGAGTCTTAAGTTTATTTACATTGGTTTATGCAGAGAAAATTGTCAAATGTGTTTGCTTGAGTGATAATTAACAGTGTAATCCCTTTATATTAAACAATTCACTATCTCTCTCTCTCAAAACAAAGTCTTTGTACTTCGGTTTATATTAAGTATTAAAATATAATTATATCACTTTTTAAGATTCAATTCACACTGTAATATCTGCTTATTCTTGCATCCTTAGAATATGATAGAGCATTTACTATTTGAATTAATTAATTTACATCACTTTTTTTAATAGTTCCACAGTACATTAATTTTAATTATTAATATATATTTTTGCTTACTTATATTTATTTCTGTTAAATCAGATTGATGTATTTTTAATATAAAACTTTTTATTTTGTTTAAAACATATGCTGCAGGTGCTAAATTACATATTTGCTGTAGTAGATGTCTTATTTACAGGCTGAAATTTGGATAAGGATGTTTTTTAAACATTTTTTATAGTTTAAACATTTTAATAACCATTGCTCTGGTTTCTGTAATTATTCTCTAAGTTTATTATATCTTCTTTATTCTTAGTTAAGATAACTTAACAAATATGTTCATATTATAATTCCAAAATTATATTTAAAGACCTGGTGGCAAAAAACAACATCGATAAACGTTAGACATCTAATTAGCTGCTCATTTTCAGGGTTCTAGAATCTATACCAGAGCTTGGATTCCTGAAAAACAATGAACTTTTACCATTAAGCACCTCCATAGTCATAAAAAGCTGAATTTATAATTGTAAAAGTTGAATGATAAAATATCTTGATCAAATTATTCTTAATCCTTTCAGTAATTATAATTCCTAATAATTATTAGCATTATCTTATGGGAGTAATCATAAATGACTAGCATATTACTTCTAAGTCAAAAATACTTTAAAGGAAAATTAAAATTAAATGGTAGATAGAACATCGTACTCAAATTCCAAGATCATGAGGAAATAAAAAAATTCTCAACTGACAGTAGCTTCTTCTAATGCCCAAACCTGGCTTTACAATATATAAGTACTGCTTTTAATGGATGGATTTCATGAAACTGCCTGACATTTTAAATATAATTGAATCTAAAACTTAATAATTTTAGTTTGCAACAGTGAAAGTCCTAACCAAAATTTGCTTGTAGAATAATAAAAAATAAATAACAGTATATTATGTTTGACTTAAAGCTAATGGAATTATATCAACTGCAGTATATAGATGATTAGATGCTAATAAATCAATGGTTAGTGATGCTAACAAAACTGTTAGCTTTAAAAATGGTATAAGATAATATAAATTATCCAAAGAAACGTTTTCTAATAAAAAAAAAGCCTTGCTATTTTTAAGGCTAAAATGTATTCTAGTTTTTATTTAATTTTTTGTGAATTAAAAAAAAAAAGAGGTATTGAAACAGACAAAGTAATATATAACCACATTTGAATACCTTTTAATTTGTCCATAAGATTTTTAAACATTGAAATAATATAAAGTGTAAAAATATAATTAAATAGCAAATAGTTATACAGTACAGTTTTATACAAAACAAGTGTATTTGGTTCAGTTTATATTTATTCTATTCGCAAGCAGTCCAGCTTTAAATAAATATATAAATTTGTCAAAATATATTGTGTGGGAGTTTTAAAATATGCAATCGGTTGGCAATTGGTCGCAATTAAAATATGGTGGCAATGGTTGGCTTACAAGGCACAAGAGAATTAAATTAATTCATTCACTCATGTGTCAGTCCTTAATGTGCATTAAAATAATGTATTGTTCACTCAAATATGTGATTATTATTTACAATACCCATTGATATCATCAGTTTCAACTGAGAGATCATTCAAGATTGTAGACCTAATTTCTTAATATCGACACAGGCAAATTTATTAGAAAATTTTCATTGACCCCTATGGCTCCTGTTTTTTTTTTGGCACTACTGAATACCACTGCCATTAGCTCTGTATTTATTGTTTTTACAATTTTGAAGACCTTCAAAAATTTCTGACTATACGTTCTTCAGTTATCCCAATATAAACTAGGTTCCAATGCTAAAATTTTGTTCCTAGGTTCCACACCTCAAGGAAAGGCCAAAATGGCAGGACCAAAAATGTAAAAGTTTTTAAATTGTCCACTAGTACTTTTATATTTTCTATTACATCAATATATATCTATATATTTTGCTTAAAATGAAATAAGATGTATTTTTCAAATGAAAATTTTAAATACATGTAAAAATATATTTCTTAATTATAAATAAAAAAAAAGTTGTTATAAATATAAAAAATATATGTGTTAATCAAATATAAAAATAATAAATAAAATACATACAATAATACCTTGGTTTTTTATGTATAAAATCATTCACTTAAAATATAGTGGAATGAACATCTGGACGGATTCATTACCTGACATTTGCAGTAAATGTCTTCAAAATTAAATTGGTTATTTCTATGTTAATTCTTATACATAATTTTCTGTGTTATTCTTTATACAGTGAAATGCTGGTTAGTGGTTTCTAAAGGAGATATAACAGTGTTATAAGGTAAGCAGTAGTTCCTATTTACAGTATCTCTATTAGTCTGAAAGTAACCTTGATATTATTTAAAATAATGTTACAAAATAGAAATCTTACAATATAATCATTGCATATTAAAAAAATACATAGAACAAATATCATATATTATTAAAAAAAATAAAGATATTAAGTGACACAATAAGTTTGACCTAAATGCTTAACCACTAGAATTATTATGAAAGTGGCAAATAACCAATTTTATGAGTTAGATGTGTTCCTGTCCTGCGCTTCGAGGACAGGAGAACATCAAGATTATAGAAAGATGTCTTAGAGGCTCATATATTTAGTACAATTTAGTTAGATTTGTCCATTTTAGTCATAAAGGATACAAAGTAAAATTTAATTGGCAAAAATAATTGTAAGTGACTTAGTTGTTCCAAGCAATTACATTGGGATAGTATTAATCATCTTTGAGAGGAAAAATATTGATCATTAATAGAAAAAAAATTGTTAATCCTACTTGTACTACTTTGTTCTCAGTCTTAAAATTTGTCATGTTTTATCTAAAATTATAAAATTAGATGACATAGAAAATATAAGGAGTAAAAGTAATTATTTATTCTATTAATATTTAATAGTGTAGGACCAGACTGGACAAACTATTTTTGTAAGAAGTTTTGGGCTATATATCTTTCAAAATAATAGGAATTTAGTCATTCATATATTTTGTTTTTTATTATATAAAAATAAAAAACAAATGTTTTTATATTTTTAGGCAGAATAGGGACAAATTATTATTATTAAAAAAGTTTCTAATTTCAAAACTGAATATTTCATTAATACTTAATTGTTTAAAGCTAAACACTTGTAACACAAGATCCCTTCCTCAGAAAAATACTATCTCTTTTTCTCTGTAATTTTTTCTCTTAACCCTACTCTAGGGTATATCTAAGCGCTGATAATGAGATCTTGAATCTCAAAAATACTCAACTTTAAATAAATAAATAAGTAGTTCAAAATTTATTCAACATTATTCAAGGTTACTTAAAATTGAAAAAGCCTTCGTTAAAAATTGTTTGAATGGTTTTATAATAGTTTTCTAAGTACTTTAATTAAGTATTTTTTCTCCTTAAGATCAAGGCTCAAGGTCTATAACAGATTGAATTGTGAGATAAATGATTTAATCCTTATGGTATACATTTAAAATTTAAAATTGATTTAACATAGCATTCTAAAAAAAAAAAAAAAGTTATAGAAATGACACCATCAAGTGATATTAAGTAAGGTATACTCAAAATAAAAAGGCAAAATTTCAGCTCCCAAATGAGCTTAGCCACATTAAATAACAATATAATACTATTTATGTTTATATATTAACAAGTCTTTTATTTATTTATTTTAAGGCCTGAAGCCGATCAAGCTAAATGTTGTCAAAAATAAATAATTTAAGCAGATTATTTGGCCTTTTTTTAAAATATATATATCCTTTACTTTATTAAAATAATACAAAATAATGTTAACAAAGCCAGTTAAACAATATGTTAAAAATTAACTACATAGCTATATTTAAATTAAAATGTGTTTTTCAGTGCATTTCAAAATAAGTGAAATAAATTCATAATAATCTTTACAAAATGGATTTCATGGTATAAAGTCAATAATTAATAATTAAACCTAACATAAGGCAGTCTATAAGATCTAAAAAACAAAGGAGATTCATTTGAGAGTGGACGGAGCACTTTGAAAGTTTAATTACGAGTTCAGGGATAGAGTAGCTCGATGTTTGGAGTCTGTAGCTCATAGATCACCTGATACTGAGAGAAAACACAAAGGAAGCAGTAGATCTGGAAAAACAAAGGTTTGTCATTAGGTTATGAATTAGGTTAATCATAATATTTTATATTAAATTAAATATTTAGAATTATACATGACTGAAATATTTCTTTTTTTAATTCATAAGATGGATTCAAATCCATTATCCCTCAGTGGTGTAATGGCAGCCCACCCGCCCAGAAAGTGGGGAACCCGGGATAACTTCTCGGCTAAGGTAGAGAGTTTTTTTTGTGACTCCATGTACGATTCAAATTAATATATAATTTTTATATTTTATATATAAATTTATATGCTTTATATAATTTTGTAATTATGTAGAGAGTGCATTTTTAAAAAAATTACAATTTGGCATTTCCAGCTATAATAACATGTCAATCCATTCCTCCATAATATTCTGAGTGGAATCAATAACGTTTATTGTATACTATAATATAGGAAAAAATAGTTTTTTGTTTCTATAATGGAATACTCTGGTAAGAAACTGATAACAAATCTGGCATGAAAGTTATATTTTAAAATTGTGTTATAAAAATATGTTTAAGTAATAAATTGGTAATGTACTAAGAGAGGCTTAATATGGGTTGTAGGTTTTGATAAATAGCTTCGAGAATACAATTAATTTTTGGTCTGTTCATAAATACGAAGCCAAACTAACCACTACTGTGACTATTATTCTAATAATCTCAGAACAATAACAGTTACTTTGATAGATCAAAGATAAATAAATAAGTTTTAGAAGTCAATAAAGAATTTGATTTATTCCTGATCAGTTCACAAAATGTTATTTTAGGGCATAAAGTGAAAAGGCAGGTAACTTAGTTTCTTAAAACTCAGCCAGTTGTTTGTTTGGCAATTGATACCATTATTTTAACACATATAAAGCAATAATGTATTAAAACAAATTAATGAAACCTTGATGTAAGGCATAGCAAATTAGGTGACTTCAATTTTTAGACTGCCAAACTTATTTTTTAACTAGACAGAAAGAACCCTCTTTAATGAATATCAGAATAGAGTAGTCATTTTGATAAAGACCTTTTGTGTTACAGAAAATAAGGCAACAATGGTGACATGAGAAAGCAGCAAAACCCTTTAAATATTAATTATGGTGGTATGATCACCGCTAAGTCATGGGATGGTTAAACTTACTTTTTGACATTTACAAATGATTGATGTCACTTGGTGATAGTTCATTTATCAATGAATAAATCACATACTGTTCAAAATTTAAAACACTACAATTATGAAACTAGATTTTTCAATAGACCCTAACTGAAATTGAAGCAAGATAATGCTAGTGAACATGAAAATATAGAATGAAGCAAATTTTAAAAGGAGTTTAACATAGTTGTAGTAGTTTGAATATAATTTAATCTCTGAAATATATGAATGTATTTAATCTTTGAAATATATTAATTTAATCTTTGATGACTAAACCAATGTCATCTGTCTTATCTAGAAATTCTGTAAGCCTGCTAGGTTTAATACTATATGTGTATATATACATATAATATATAATCACCTAAAACCATGAACAGTGACTAGCCAATGACCATCTATTTATGGAAAAATTATTAATAGAATTTAAAGATAGACTATTATTAGCTATAAATAAGTTTACACATATTTTTTTATAATTAAAAAGCTTATGTAACCTTCATAATATAGATACCACTGGCCAATGCTCTCTGGTTTTACCATCCTATTTTATACCTCATCATTTGGAGACAGTCTAATATTAAGTGAATCTATGAAACTTGTATTTAAAATTTTTTCTCCTACTGCATTTTGCATATGCATCCTAAAGTAAGGAAAAATATGGCTAAAGATGTCAACATTATTGTAAATAATTGTAAAAGCAAAGAACTTTATTTATTGGGAAAGATAAAAAAAATACTTACATTATAACCCATCCAGAGCCAATTGAGAAGGGCAGGTACAACAACCGCAAGCTGAAAACAGCGTGTATAATATTAAAAATATTGAAAAGTTTTATGCCTCATTGCATTTAAATCAAAGATGAATGTACAACAAATTATAGATCTTCTCTTATTTCCTTCCTTAAAACATTTAATGATATGAGGAAGAGACTAATTATTTTTTGGTAGAAGCCTATACAGATTTGAACATGCAATGTCACTAAGAGATTGACACACAAATCATAGTTAAAATTTATAAGTATTTGGAATAGACTTAACAAAATTATATTTATTTAGAGGATTAATAAAATATTTAAGTACAAACAACCAGTGAACCAATGAATGAACAATAATAGTTGTTCTCATGTTTTCTTATGCTACTGTATTTCAACAGCCCTGAAGATGGCTTACAGTGTAAGCCGAAGCATCGGCAGATTATGGCAGGATTATCGCTGTCACTCTGGCCAAGGGGCTTCACAGGCCTCCGCCCATTATGGAAAGCAAGACTGCCCTGGCCCTTCAAAGAAGCCCTGTCAAAAAGGTCTAGACACGAGGTTTAGTCACAGATAGTATACTGCATCTATTTCCCTTTAAATCCTAACCAATACTCTACATGAACTACTTACTAATTTCTTAACAATATCTAATGCAACCTGATTTTTTTTTTTTATAAATCAATATCCCCTCTTTTAAAGGAATAGGATACAACAAATGAGCTACTTAATTAAACAGAGTGGGGTAATTAATGTCTTTTGTTGGAGATTTGGTAATACTGCTTAGTTGAGGTGGAGAGAAAATAATATCTTGGATATTACTCCTTCTTTAAGAAGCTTAGAAGAGGTTTTACTAATAACTGATAGAATTTAGACTTGAAAATATGATTAAGTAAAAAAAAAACCTGAATGGAACTGAAAATTTCCATAAAATATTACCCTGGAGAAATTAATTAGGATTTACTCCAAAATTATTAGGTAATTATTCGATTATTATTGCCAATGTTTTGACTTAAAAGTTAATTTTTTTTAACATAATCATTTTTACTAGGAATAAAGTCTATTAGTTATTAGTAAAACCCCTTCTAAGCTTCTTAAAGAAGGAGTAATATGCAAGATACATTCTCTCCATCTCAACTAATCAGAATGAGCAAACCTCCATCAAAAGACATGAATTACCCCACTCAGTTGAGTTAAGTATCTCATTGACAATACTAAAATAAAATAATTACCCAATAATTTTGGAGTATTTTATTTTTCTCATTCTGGCCGAAATACTGATTATTTTTACAGCATAATACTCGATAGCCAACCAACCAGCAACTATGAATATTATTATCATACAAAAACTTAGTTGATTGTAAAATTCAAAGGTTTCACGAGTTCCTTATAAGTTTGTAGAACTAATCTAGAGCTTATGTAATTATGCTTTGGTTATTTATAGTTGCATTTCGCAAATGACAAATGGATAAAAGCTGATGAAACTTTCTCCATTAAATATTTTATTTGGTTGTGGTTTTTTATCCCACGTAAATTTTAAAAAATTAATGAGAGGGAAAAGAATTAAAAAAATAGGCTCTCGCTAATGTAGAGGGAATTTAATGAGATATCTAGCATGTCCTGGTAGCATAACTGGTAAGTGCACCGGCACGGATAGCAGGAAATCCAGGTTCGATTCCTGGCTGGGACAGATAGATTTTTTTTATTCTATTCTCCCTCATTAATTGTTTCTCCATTAAATTCTATCCTATAATTTAATGGAGAAAGATATGGTGAAATAGATATAAATTAAAAGGGCAAGAATGGGAGGAGAGGGTACTGAAATAATATCTCTAAAAAAGGAATGATTGTTCTGGTAGTAATAAAAATATGACTCACATTTTCTAGATGAGAATTATGAGTAAGTATGATTTTTAGGAAAAAGAATGTATGAAACATTGTAATTACTTACATAGATGTAGTATCCATAAAGGAGCCACAGTCCAAAGAGAAGCTGGAAGACTATTGCAATAAACATATGTGCAAGCCATGGAATCAAGAGACCTCGGAGGAGGTAGTGCAGTCCAAAGAACACACATATCGATGAAATGATAAACGTGAGAAAATAAAAAATGTAAATGGCGCCCCAGAACTGCATTGCTAAAAATAAGAATTGGCAGATAAATTACTATGAATAATATCTAAAATTATAGCAGATTTCCCATAAGGGAATAACCAAGTTATTCATTTACATTGGACCCATTTTTAAAGATCTTCACTGACCCTACTTAGAAGAAGCTAAAGTATGGTCTGTTCAAAATTATTAACACACACATGCATATACATATATATTGTGATAAAAAAGTGGTAATTTTAAATTTATAATTAGTTTTGAGCTGTAAACTAAACCATAAAATAATAAAGGAAAGAGGAGGAGAAAAAGATATATTGGCAGATATAAAAGGAATTAAATTCAATTCAAATAATGAAAATTAATTATTAAAACATTGCATAAATTAAGATGTTGGAAAAATTGTTAAAGCATATCTACTAAACAAACATTTTATAATTAGTTTTTATAGAAACATTTCATAATACATAAAGAATAGTTGTATTATTACAGTGAAGTTAGAGAAAATTATATATAATTCACTAAATAATTTACAATTGTTTAGAGAAAAACAGCCTTTCAATGACTGATAATATCTTTCAAAACAATAAGAAATTAAACCAACATTTTAAAATTAAAGTATTATTTATAAGAACGACATATTTACATTTAATTTGTTGAAAATGTATGTTTTCTAAACTAAATGAGAGTATGGCACGTCAGATAATCTGACTAGGAATGACTAGGATTTACAAACAAAACATCAATTAGAAGTATTTGTCAGTCATATAAAATTAGTATTCATGAAACTTCAGCAGGAGTTTACTGCAGTAATAGTATAGTACGATTATTATGGGGATCGCAAAAAACTACAATTTATACATAAATATCTTCTTTTAACTAGTATATAATATAATATATATAATTCATGTTATAANGCGATCACCATAATAATCGTACTATATTATTACTGCAGTAAACTCATGCTGAAGTTTCATGAATACTAATTTTATATGACTGACAAATACTTCTAATTGATGTTTTATTTGTAAATCCTAGTCATTCCTAGTCAGATTTCTGACGTGCCATACTCTCATTTAGTTTAGAAAACATACATTTTCAACAAATTAAATGTAAATATATCATATGTCATTCTTATAAATAATACTTTAATTATAAAATGTTGGTTTATTTTCTTACTGTTTTGAAAGTTATTATCAGTCATTGAAAGGCTGTTTTTCTCTAAACAATTGTAAATTATTTAGTGAATTATATATAATTTTCACTATCTTCACTGTAATAATATAACAATTCTATTTTACTAATTATAAAATGTTTGTTCAGTAGATATGATTTATAAATGTGTTTTAGTTAGTTTTCTAACATCTTAATTTAGAGAAAATTTGAAATAAAAGGTGGGTGAATTAATGAGAAATGGTCACAAACCTCCACAGTTTGACATGCAGAGCATTTTAATAAAAAATATAATCGCTGGTGTTTTAAAGAGTTTTAAATCGTTTAGTGTGTTTCAGTTTCTTGTGCTGCGATACTAATCCCTTTAACTATACTTAGCGATTACCTTTTTATTTGCGATTTACCTTGTATTTAATTTAAAATCATGGCCTCTATAGCTTTTGACCCTTTTTTAATTGGTTGTCACATTTTAGGTTAACCCCCACTCCTAACAATGTGACTTTACTGAATCACAGAAAATGCACTGAAATTAATATTTAAATCCTGTATGGAGAATTTGGTCTCAGTTAAATAAAAATTACTTTCGCTAGTGCATTATATTGCAGTTAAAGGTTCCTTTTGCGAGACCTTTGAGTTTTACATTTAAATGTTATATGTTAATTTTTGCCGTGAGTAGCTACTAATTGTGGCTAATAGGGTGTTAAATTAAAATTTAGAGTTCAAGTAAAATCCCATTACTCATATTCAAGTTCAGTATATCTTCTTTCTTAGATCAATAAATAATTCTTCCATACAGAGAACTAGAACCTATCGGTTATACACACCCATAGGTTTGTTTATGAATCACTAGTTAGGAGTATTGGCGATAGATAGCGCCCAAATGAAGTCAGATCACTGCTGAGACCTGGCGGTCTTCAGGAAAACTATAAGGTCTAGAGGAAGTTCAATCTTATAACTGAATTAATAAATTTCGGCGGGAATAAGCCTTATCGTGATACAAATATAAAAAACTTTGTTGGTACAGGATTGTTTATATTATTATTATTTCTGTATGTGTCACTTATTTTTCTTTTGGTTATGATTTTCGAATTGTTTTTTAGTTTTCGCAAGATGGACATCAATGAGAGCCAAGAGTCAAGTAAACAGATGAGGTGGGGAGAGCAATCCTGTCTCGTTCTAGTGTTTATAAAAACTGCAATCTACTATGTAAGATAGAGAGGTCTAACCGGCAGTTATAGGAAATACAATTATTTCTTGTGCTTTTTTCTATTGACCAGAGCTTCCAAAGTTGTGTTTTAACAGGGATCTGAATGTAACCAAGGGAAAAAGGTCGCTCTATTGGTAGGTGTACATAAGAACTTCTCCTCACTAATAGCCATGGAATGTTTATCATATTTAATCATTCCCTCCCTTCTGCAAAACTGAAAAAGACAATAATTAAAGTAGAGAGAAGGAGAGAGCAATTAACTAATGAGAGTAATTGGTTCGATCATTCTCAGGGTGATTCTAGACTGTCTGGGATAAGAGAGTGGGTGGGGTTGTTACTACTCATAGTTTCATTTTTCAATATCTTCTTAAATATTCCTTTATCATAAAATGTAATAAAAAGTAATAGTTGGAAAATTAAATTTTACGATTAGGGTTATCAAACAACATCCTATACTTTTCATGTAATATATATTTTTCCCTAATTGTTGAGCATTTTCAGAAACAGTGACTCCAACTTCGGAGCTCAGACACATTATAATGAGTGCTCCCAGAGCTACTAAGGTAGAAGAAGCACTCATTTTAGGGTGATTGAGCTCCGATGATGGAATATTGATTCTGAAAGCGCTCAGCAAGTAAAATATATAAAAGTGGGAAGATTTGGTTTTATTTGATCACCCTAATTGTTATCAACTTTGCTACTAGCTCAAATAAAAGAATTAAATTTTACACTTATTATTCTTTCAACTTTCATACAACTAATATTTTACAATTATTAACTTTTAAATTAAAATTTTTAATTATAATTCATAAAATTGGTCTTCCTATTAGTCCTCTCCATTCCACAAATTCGATTACAGTGACTAACATAATATAGCAAAGGTTTGTATTAATTAAAATAAGAGGCCCACTCTACCCTCAAAGTTAATTTTTTAATATTACTATCGAATTTTCTAAAAAAAAGAAAAAAAAAAGTTTTTTCTGAAAAATTCTAAGTATATTTACTACACTAATTGAAACTCACATAATTCTTTATGTATTTGCATTCACAGGTACATTAAAATGGTTGCCATTCAGACTTGTTGGACACCAATTATTTGGTATAGTGATGTGAAATCTGGAAGTAAATCTTGTGCTTTTTACACAATTGTAAGTATTGTTTTTAAGAATTTTTTTGGTATTTTTGTTTATTTTGCTTTATACATTTTGGGATTTCCTTTTAGGCCATGAGCGTCATACTCATGACTTTAGTGATTTATATGATGGATGGCGGAGTTTCAACACAACTGTATTTACCTCTCTTTGAAACTGATATTCGAGGATGTANCTGCCCAGGTGCCATCATCGCGGCGGAGAGGAGAGGTGGGGGAGTGGTATTTGAGGATTTTTCTGGTGGCAGTCCAGAGGGATTTGTTTTCCGTTGTGAGTGAGGAGAGATGATTGTTGAATTCCTTGTTGTGATAGGATCTGAGTTCCCGTGTCACTAAACGGCTCAGTTTGTTATATTCTTGGTGGTCTATTGGGTGTCGTGTTCTCTGCCAAGTGGTTCTGGCTCGTCTTTTAGATAGTATAAGAGTCTGTATATGGATGGGAAGAGGTTTGTTAATTCTATGTTAAACATTTTTTTATGAATAGGGGACGAAGTTTCAAATTTGTTTATTATTTTTTTTAAACTTATTATATTTATTACATTACTTTTAATATAAAAACATTTTGTAATTTGATTATAATGAAGAACTAAAAATAACTAAATGACAATCGCAAGAGGAGGGAAGGTGACCAATGAAACCTCTCTCAAATTAATTACAAACTATACTCCCAGCTGGTCACGAGGCCATTTTCGTTTGTGTTGATGGGGAGGGTTGTAGAGATTGTAGTTGGAGGATAGGGTCTGTGCTAATGGATTAGGATAGTATGGCAGTTGTCAGTGGAAAGCGGGAGGAGTATAGGTCTTCATCGAAAGGATATTAAAATTGTAGTGTAGGGATGAATTGGATGCGTAATAGGGAGCATTAGCGATTTCTCTGAGGGTCTTGGATCGAAAGGAATGGATTCTTTGGATGTTGGAAAGTTTGGTGGCACCCCAGAATTCTGCACCTTATGTTCAGATCAGTAATGTCTTGTAGAGCGCCAATTCGTTACAATATTCAACTATATTTTCTCAGAACTGAACTTATTTCTTTTCACAGCTGAGCACAAAAAAAAAAAAAAAAAAAAAATGTGAGTCCCTCACTGACACTCTTACTGGGAGACGGTCACATTTCTTCGCTCTGTCCATGAATCCTGATCTTGAAAGCTCTCAGCTGTAAAAAGAAATAAGAAAAATTGTGACAAAATAGGAATGCTCAGTAGCGAGGAAACCTTGCTTAATTCTATGATAACTCTTATCGCACTAAAGTAAATATTTCGCTTTCCGCATTGAATACACTTTAATCGCACTTGACAATTTAGGAGTTACTTAAAAAAGTATTTTTGTTAATATGCACATCATCCCAACAATTTATTAGTATACCAGTGTTAACAGTAGCAATACAGCTAAAAACACACACACACAAATTTATGTATATACATATACGCATTATTCACATAAAGGAAGAATATTACTAAAAGGAGAGTTTTTTTTGACCGTAGATATTATTATTAGATGATTTTAGTTGGGGTTCGGTCAAGTTAGATCCAAAAAAGAATACATATTTAAAAAAATGCATTTTTTTAAAAGATTATCTGCCAACGTTTCGGCTTACATTGTAAGCCATCTCCAGGGCTATCATGAAGACGAGAGAGGACGTCCTGTCCCTAAGTTCACATTTCCATGACTCACTGACTCAGTTTTGTCCCTAAGTTCACATTTCCATGACTCAGTCATGAAAATATGAACTTAGGGACAGGACGTCCTCTCTCGTCTTCATGCTAGCCTTGAAGATGTCTTACAATGTAAGCCGAAACGTTGGCAGATAATCTTTAAAAAAAATGCATTTTTTTAAATATGTATTTTTTTGGATCTACCTTGACCGAACCCCAACTAAAATCATCTAATAAGAAGAATATTACTATTAGTTGATCTCACCCCTTAAATTTGAGTACTTTTGATTTCGTGATTGTAACTTCCACCAAGATACCTGTAAATCTAATGGTAATTTGGCCTTTCTCTAACCCAATGAATATAATGTGAAATTGCTCTCGAAATCCCACTCGTTAAAGATCGTACCACTCCCGGCTTTAACAAATTCCACAAATTCCTTCAAGCAAAACCTATCCAGCACTACCCATCTCAATAACCCAAAAACGATAATAATCAGTCTCCGTTGTAAACCATAAATATCTGTTCGATTGCATCGAAAAAATATACTAAAATACTAAATTTGGTTTCTTTATTTTATAAATGTTGGAATTTTGATGGTTTCATAAATGTGTTTAAACATAACAATAATGTTTTTTTGGTTATAAACTTCTGTGAGTTTATTTCCTGTGTGCGTGTGTGAGAGAGAGAGAGAGATATGGAGTCCCCCACTTTTTTAGGTTTTTAGATTCACTATGTTAATTTTTTCAAAAATTGAAGAAGTTTTACAGAAATAAAGACAATGACAAGAATTTTAATTCACGTTAAATTTGCAGATCTTTTATTAACAATCGTGTGAGAATGGTCGGGGTTTCGGCCAGGTAGAAAAAAAAAATATACACCACAATTTGGAGTAATATTTTTATTTATGCCAACGTTTCGGCTTAGCTAGTAAGCCATCATCAGGGCAATGGCGTTGGGTGGAGAAATCTCCCCAGGGCGGTGTCTGTTCACATTGT
>KZ807688.1:113221-142235 GCA_000696205.2 Oncopeltus fasciatus | reverse complement strand
TATTTAAAAAAAAGTAATTTACTTAATGATGGTCGATCTCCGAAGGAATACTTAGATTCCAATTTTCCTAAATTATTTGTAATAGTATTTCGTGGTTATCCTCAGATTATCAAGACTCCTAATTGAAGTCTTTAACAATTTATACTCTCATACACTCATGTGAGATACTATTTCATTCTTACATAAGGTTTCGAGAATAGCATATTACAATATTACTGTATTTTAATAAATACTATAATGACGATTATTCGAAGCGAAAAATAAAAATAAAATTTTAATTACCAATGCACAAAAATTTAATTAAGCAACTGAAGTTAAAACTAGTAATATCAAGTTTTTTGTTAAAGAGTAAAATTGAGATTCATATGTTTTCAATTGAAAAAATTAAGACAAAAAATAAAAAATCACAAGAAGAAAAATTTTCGGGGATCTCTCGCTCTTCGTCATGAGTTGTCACCGACAAAGGGCGAGAGATCCCCAAAAATTTTTCTTCTTGTGATTTTTCATTTTTGTGTGTGCAGTGGCACTCTCTATCCTGCCTGCTCTTGATACTGTATATATATATATATATATGCACACAGAAAGATTCTTAGTGTCCTGATAAAGCCCAGACAGTAACCATTGACAAAAAAGGAACATGAGTTACCTGGTAACAGCACANAATTATAAACATATTAATAAAAAAGTTATGAAAATAGTTATCTCTGCAATAAAAGTGTAGAAGAAAAAAAACAACAAAAACTATGAGTGAAAAAATATTATATGATGGAACAAGTGTTGTTGCAAATATCAATGGAAAAGCATAGCATGCCAATGTTTATTTAGCGTATTGAATGTAGATTTTTAATAATTATTGAAAATATTTTTTAATAATTGATTACATTTAAAAAAATAATTATAAAAGTTAAAATAAAGTTATTAAACCATCTTAAGACTGAGGACATTCATCTGAAGTGACCCTTCTCTTTAAAAACTGCTTTCAAATAGGTAAAATAACAGGGGAGACACAATCTCTCCTTGAGATTATCTCCTACACCATCAATTCTCCGAACTAATTTAATTTTTTAAATAATTTTTGAGTCACGAGGAGATTATTCGCTAAAATGAGTGCTACCCTTGATAGATAAAATAAATAAATTTTATTCTGGGACTTAAGTCCTCTTGAATAACTAAGAGGTCACAGCTGAAAGTAAAGCTGATTCTGACCTAATGGCAACCCATAGAAAGAAAGAAAGGAATTTTATTCTGGGGCATAAGTCCCCTTGATTAACAAGATTGATCCCCAATCTTGGGATTGAAAACAAACAAGATCCCCTTGGTTGTTTTACTTCTGCAGTGTTTTTCTTTGAAATAAGATCGTTTAAATCTCAGTTTCTTTAACAGGATTAATCAGGGTTCTTTGTTTATTTTTGTCATATTGTTTTTCCCCATTTGGCCTAAGTGCGTATAGCCGAAATAGCCGACTTAACGCCACTTGTTTAACATCTGAGATGAAGATATCTGGGAGGTCGGCTATCGGTCTTCGGCTGACGTCTCGTTCACGTGTGTGGGCGGAAACACACTATTAACATCTTCTGCATCCAAGCGCGTGTATATCTTCCGTGGGGAAGAGTTTCACAACTCCCTACTGTCTGACTGCTTCCTGGCTATTAACGTCTCTTCACAGAAATCATGCCTTTTTTTCTCTCCTCTCTTTGAAAAATATCCTTCTGTGTTTCAATTTATCGCTTAGATAAGGATCTCTAAGGGCCCAGTGTTGGCCGTTAATTTGGCCGCTTATCAGACCCGGCCTCGTAATTTAGCTCAAAAGTAATGGCTATTGGGTTAATGTCATTTTCACCTAAATGCCATTCTGTATACATTTTTCTTTTGGTTTACTATAGATCATTGCTGTCTCAGAACAAAAAAAATATATAAATACATATTTATAAATTTTATAATTAAGGATAAGGTTTAATGATGGTAAACCATGGTAGTAAACATTCAATCTTGTTTCTTTTGGCTTTATTTACTAATTGAGATTAGTAGAGCATGAGTTAAAACAGATCTGCCATTGTACTCTTAAACTTCCTTAATAAAAATTGCTTCACTGATATTTTTCGTATCTAACGTTATTATTAAAATTATGAAAAATTTAATGTTTGGAACAACATATTTTTATCATTAAAGTGAATGAAGTTCTCGTAGGTTTCTACAGTCTCCAGGAATATTTATAAATACTTTTTCCAGGCTTGACCGTGTCGAAAAGTTTCTTTTGGTCGTGATTTCATACATCTTGGAATGGCTTCTTCAGGGCTGAATATTGAATGAACCATTGCCGGCAAAAAATAACTGTTCTATATGGTCAAGCCCGGAAGTACTATTTATGAATATAATAAGGCAGTTATTTTTTTAGTTATTTGCACTCTAAACTGATATAATTTCATTCTAATAGTGACGGAAATAAATAATTGTCAAAAATATGTTTACAAATTACTTTGGACTTCTCGGATATTTAGTTAAAATTAATCCTTTTAGTTATATTCCTTGTATTAGAACTTTCGATTTTAATTAAGAGGAAATTCAATGTTAGGCACCAACGAAGAGTGAGTTATTTTCTGAGGTCTAATTGATAGAACAGGTATCGGTAACGCATATTGACATCATATTAGTGACGTATAGTATGTTTATTACAAAATGCATGTTATATGTATTTATAGAGACATTAATGAAAGCTGAAAATTTTTATTAGTGAATGAGGTCCCAGGTTTGTGGCCCCTCTTTGAGCATACTTGTTTTTTTTTTTCTCTGCTTCTGTTCGTAATGTCCCGGAGGATTCTTGATGGGCACAGGGAATACCTCGCACCGCTTAGTACATTCTTTAAAATTGTAAACATGAGGCAGCCAGAAAAAACAAGAAAGAACATGTGCTTTCTTGAGTCTATGTGCTTTAATGATTGAATTCTACCAGTACCAGATTACCTATGTTCATATCCCATCCAAAAACTGGCCTAAAAAATTATTTTGTATCACTTTATAAGGAAAGGTAATACGTAAGATATAGGAAATTCTCTGAGAACCATGCTGGACTAGCCTAGTCGAGATGTAAAGAAGTTAAAGCTTTTTAATTTAGGCTTAAAATATTATGAACCATAAGTAATAAAGTTATTACTTTATAATAAATTTATTAAAAAATTAGCCCCATTGCTGGAATATCGTTTTTCTGGCCGATTCTTTTTTTTTTTTACAGCCCTATGACGAATGTATCTATTAGTGCTAGGTGTTCTCAATGGACATATTAATTATCCCCAGAGTTGATACAAATGGAAGCAGAGGAAAAAAAAAAATTAATTTTGTTCTATGGATATTAAATCTGGGACCCGTGGATCTAATGAACTTATTGAACCTCGGGTCTTAAACTATTAAATACGAAGATATTTTTAGTTTATATANTATATATATATACTCAGTATTATTTTTTATTTTCTATCGTTAATAGAAACGAAATCAAAGTAGCATGCACAAATTTTCTATCGTATTAAAATGAGTATTTACACTTTTCCATTCGTAACTTATCGTGGTTTACAAATAAAAAATTGCGTTATAAAGATACTCTGCCCCTTCTTCAGTCTTTGTAACTGAACTTAACAGAAAGCGCGCTAAACAGCAAGCGATACTGGATTGTACTTAAATTTCTCACCTATGATACGTCCTAAGTAATATAAAATCAACTAAAAAAAAAACAAAAATTCATACTCTCGACAAAATTATGACAAGAACAATTCTTCTTATACTTAACTTAAATTATATGCTATTAAAAAGATAAAATTAGATGTCTACGCAGGAAGAGGCTACCCATCGCCCAACGAAATTGCGTAAAGCCCTCCAAGGTGATAAATTGTTTCGTAACGAACTTCGGAAAGTTAATAATGAGCTGCTATAAACGCCGATAAGATTCCACTTAATGAGTCTTTTATCCTTGATTAAGTTATTATAATATAACATCAAAGTATACTGGATCTTTTAACCTCTGAAAGAAGTTGATTGGATGTTCTCCTGGTATGTAATTTAAAAAAATATTTATTTTATATGAAAAGAAGCTTTAATTCTTACTTCTTGAAAGGAAATGTAATCCCTTTCAGGGGTTGAATATGTAAATAAAAATATACCCAAGAATATGGCCCAAGAACCGGACCGCGCCGGGTATTAGTAACCCTGGATTTGAAAACAGCTCTCATTCTCTATTCAGCCCTGAAGAAGCCATCACAGGATGTGCGAAAGCTCGGCAACTGTCGACAACTTGACACGGTCCAACCCGGAAGAAGAAACTGTAAATACAAAAATTTTTTTCTCTTATCGCTGACTGTTCTGTTACACAGGTTATATATTTTTCTGCTCTCTAAGTTTTATTAGTTTAATAAGCATATTTTCGATAACATTTAAGAATAATATAGAATACTCATTTGTTAAGGGGAATCGTTTTATACATTATTTTAGCATTATATAAATTATAATAAATAAATATTTATACTTATTATTCAGAGTATTCATTAATATTAATATTTATACTCACTCACATGCAAATGTTTGAGTAGGTATATTAATAAACAGTAAATACAATTAAATAGTAGCACGTACAAAATGTAAATAATAATACTTAAAGAACAAATAAGACTAAAATACCAATAAAATATAATGGAAATATGAATATTTAGTAAAATTGTTTTATGCAATTAAACAAATTTAAATAATTTAAATCATTAATATTTAAATTAAATAAATTTAAATAATAATGATCTATATATATATATAGATTGATAGAAAAAGGAAATGCAATAATATATGATTACGCTGTATGCTAATATAGCATAGAAAAATGTAAATCAATGTGTATTGCATATATTTACAAGCACTTCAGTTAAGTGTAATTTACATATGTAAATGTCATACATAAATTTGCAAGTGCCAAAACAATGGCAAAGAGAAATTAGTTCTCCAAACCTTACTAAGTATTATCTCCTTCCTCTAATGTGTTTTTTTTATTGAAAGGTAGAGTTTATTGGGACAAATTACATAATCTTACTTTATTAGATACAAAATATGTATTGAAATAAATTAAGCAACTCATTCTATTAAAAAGAGGTTTCCATAATTAGTTTTAGGATCATGTAGTTTAAGTGAATAGAATTATTTTATAAATATTGAACGATATTGTTCATAGATGGGCAGTGGATGAAGATATATTTTAAATTGGTTCTCTTTCATTTATTTTTAACGAGCAGATTAAGCAGATAGAATTATTCAATGAATTAGAAGTTGATGAAAATGATAAACGTGTGATAACCAGCGAGACTTAATCAGCTGATTAATCGGATCATAGCCAGCTATGATATATTACTTGTGTATAAAGTAATTAGACGCAATACGGAAACAGTGTATTCAGACTCTTATTATATTACTATTTAATATTTCATAACTTCAAAAAAAAAAAAAAAATGATTATTTTAAATTTTGAAGGAATGTAGCTGATAGGGTTGTTCTTATGACAGATATTTTGATATGTTTCTTTATATTTTCACCAATTCTAGGGATGCGCTTTGCTTATTTAAACAAAGAGCTTTGCTTTTTGCTGCTGTATGAGAAGCTTGGCTGAGTAGCTTTAAAGAGAGTGGAATCCATACTGTCTGTTTCATGTCCACCTTCCAAATTATTAATCTATTAAATGTCCTATGGGAATTGGTCTTAGTGAAATTCGATAGCAAATTGGAGTAAATTGAATTGATCGAGGAAATAACTGTTACTTCTAGTCTAAGTGTGTCTCTAATGGGAGCCTGGGGTATATTTATTTTTTTTAAATGACTGCGTTGCGTTAGGTTATTCGCTGATTAAGAAAGGCAATTTGTCCGCCCTCTTCAAGACATGCAAACTCTTATGAATAGACATGCTTTAGGCATTCCTCAAAAGGCGATTGCATTCAGGATAATCCATTATGGCGTAAATTAAAACATAAAGGAAGATATAAATATATTATTTGGTTGTGGTTTTTTATCCCACGTAAATTTTAAAAAATTAATGAGAGGGAATAGAATAAAAAAATCTATCTGCCCAGCCAGGAACAGGCTGTTCCTATTCTATTCCCTCTCATTAATTGTTTAAAATTTACGTGGGATAAAAAACCACAACCAAATAAAATATTTATAAATTAAAATTAAATAAAGTTAATGACGAGAGTCGACAAATAATATGACAATGTCAGCTCCTTCGAGTTTAAGACGAAGTTCTCGTCTTTCTCGTAGGTTAGGCTCTCACTAGTGTAGAGGGAATTTAATGAGATATCGAGCTAGTCCTTGTGGTGTAAAGGCTTAACACACCGGCCCGGATAGCAGAAGATCCAGGTTCAATTCCTGGCTGGGACAGATGGTTTTTTTATTCTATTCCCTCTCATTAATTGTTTATAAAGAAAGATAATTTTCTTGTAGAAGTAATTTCTTGAAAAAGTTTTATTTTTAAAGACGTTACCTATATATTATCTAATAGGCATTTACCTTGAAGAAGGTTGTAATTTAACTTCGAAATAATTTGGAAATACTCTTCTCTATTGGCTAATTCAAGGAAATTCAATAACAACAATAAATTGGTCTATAAGAAGAATGCCTCCCCTTGGTTCTCCATGCGTTTTCTTATGATTAATGATCTGTGAAAATTAGATGGCGGCTGTGATTATGATCTATGCCATGCTTGTTTTTCAACTTTATAAAAAAATAATGACTAAAGAGATTTTATAATAAAGCGAAAAAATGTTGCCTAGGTTAAGTGATTGGAAAAAAAATCATATCACCTATGAATCTATAGTGTTTGCTTCACAATAGCTCTTTGCATATTGAGGATTTTTTTTTTAATGATTTATAGTTATTATGATAAAAAGGAATATTCGTTTTAATAATTGAGCTTTACGTAAGTTATAATTATTTATATTATAACGTAAAAACAATTATAAAAAGGCAGCTGTGTGTGTGTTTGTGTGTATCCGTCTAAGACCCTGAGTTGGATGAGTGGGAAAAATGAAATAAAACTGTTGCGATATGATATTGTGTAATATATGAATGAGTGTTTGTGTGTTAACTTTATTGTCCTTTCGTATACAATTTACTATTTAAGTCCTCTACAGGAGTCTTGCTTGAATCCTTATACATGAGTGAACTTTAAACTAACCAATGCGTTCGTCTAAATAATATAGCATATTTATATCATAAGTTTTGCTGAACTATATACTCTACTATAGTATAATATTCAATATGTGATATATATATATANAGACAATGGAGTGCTCAACACCCATATCTAATATTTGATGATGTTTTCTTAGGAATGTTATGGAGAATAAATTTCAGTCAGATATAAATAGCCACAAAAAAAAAAAAGATAAAGTGTTAGATAGAAATAACATTGGAAATTATATAAATAACAAACCGCATTAATTAACTTAATACTTGTGAAATTAACACGTTTGAGTTCTCATGAATCACGAAAATAATTAATATTTAAAATATTTGCATATAAAAATACTAAACTAAGATTTTTAAGTGTTAGTTTATTTGAAATCTTTTTTGGAATTTCTATTGTAATTAATACAAAATTTTCGCGCATTGCTTTGGTTTAATGATTCTGAAGGTTTTTTAGTCTCCAGTGAGCGTACCTTTAACTTAATTAACTTAATGCGATAGGCAAGACTGGAGGTTAGTGCTAGCATTAGTGCATTAAGTATAAAAATAGATAATTGGAACAGCAAATAAAACAAATAGTATCATGTAGAAATATTTATTTATATGAAGAAAGAGAACAATGAATTGAATTATAGTACCCCAGTTAGTTTTTAATTTTAGACATAAAATGGAGTAAATGCTCTACATTTTATCTAATAAGTAATTTATGTTAAATATGAGAACGAAGACATACATTTTTCAGGGAAAGTATTTCCGTGTACTTCTTATACCATGGACAAATATTTTTGCAAATTGCTCTACAGATATACATTTGGCCTTCGTTAATATCCTCAGAAGGTCATTTCACTTGAAGGCCCATTTATATTCTTTTGTATTGCGAGCCTCAAAAAATATAGACAGAGATTTTTGCACATAGTTTTAAGATGGGTGTTGTGTGACAATATCCAGTGATGACCAAATCTCTCATCAATCGACTAGCTTTGGGAATTAAAACTATGGACCGTCATTTTCCATATAGCTTTACAGATATTCATTTAGATAGGTAGACAATACCCGTAGAAGACCTTTTTGCAATGCATTTCTCGCACTGGGGACCAATGACTACAGACTCCCTGAATTTAGGTCTTAGTTCCACCCTGCCCTATCTATCTATGGCCAGTCTTGACAGGACGACACTCCCAGCAATGTCTATTCCTATATATTATATACATATTCTTTTTGGGAAAACACGATATTTAATAGTTCTAGATAGAGCTTTTCAGTTTATTTATTTAAAATTTCATTATAATGAATTGAATTCACAAATTTTTTCGTTGCTGCATAAAAAATAATTAAATTTCTGCATTTTGATAACGTTGGAAGTTATATTGATTCACTACTGTGATTAACAATAACAAAAAGGAAGTAAAAAACAGCTAAAATTGCAGCATTGTAAACTGTTAACTAACTATATTAAAACAATATATTGAATATTTACCCTTGGCGTGTAATGAATGTGCTATATAGTACATGGTACGATAACGTACATTGTTTTAAATCTGTGTGAGTTGTTGTATTTTAAAGCTATAAGAATTTATTAGATAAATATAAATAATTACATATGTTTTAATTATAAATTTTTATTTTGTGTGCTTAAAATATTTTTAGATACGATAGCTTGATAAAATTTTTTAAAGTA
Organism: Oncopeltus fasciatus; assembly: GCA_000696205.2. Classification (NCBI taxonomy): domain Eukaryota; kingdom Metazoa; phylum Arthropoda; class Insecta; order Hemiptera; family Lygaeidae; genus Oncopeltus; species Oncopeltus fasciatus. Next base: position 133,355 of record KZ807688.1, on the reverse strand, counting down.
AAGTTTATGTGTCAAATATAACACATTTAAACATTATTTTAAATATTTTTTTTCTTCCATCCTCCCTATTCCCCGATTTATCTTGAGTGTTCTAGGTCAGTTGTTGTTTATCGATATTGATCGCAATTTAATCTTAAAAGAATAAGTAGACTTAAAAGATTAATTTTTTTATACTTTATAGTGTAGCCAAGTAATGTTAGAACCCTTTAAGTTAAAAAAAAAGCCTTTACAAGTATTTACATTTTTTAAAAGTTTAAGATAAAAGTTTCAGCTTATTGATTACTGTATGTACTTTCATGATATATCTTTTGCATTATGTTTTAAGTATTTCAATTTAAAAGAAATCATAGATCCTTGCTAACTAAACTGCGTCTATTGGATATATTAGTAGAGCGCAGTACATTCAGTATTTGTATGTAGTTAATGTATTTGGGCTTAGTTGTCTGTCAATTGATGATAAATGAATTACTATGTGTGCTACCTATACCTAAAAACGGTTTCCCCTAATCATTGTTGAAGCAATTGATACGTCATTTTATGTACACTTATGCATTTGTAGATAGTTGCCGGAGGTATTGATGATTAGTGGAGTACACTATTTATCAATTCAATTGTAATTGCTAGAGTTGCTAATGAAATGTTGCACATACCACCCACCTAAACTTAGGGACTGCTGTCGGCCCTGATGGGGTCTGCCTAATGAAGACTTCAAATTATCTATCAGTGAAGCATATATAATACAGTTGTATACAGTTTATGAATTGGAATGTAATTACCATACATATTAGTGATTGCCATTCGGGCAGAATGCTTAGATTTATTCTTTTTATTTAACTGCACGTGGCCGATAGGTTCAATGACTTTAGCAAGTGAAGAGCATTGACGTATTTTTTTGATGAACTTTTATTTTTATTCTCCTTGGAAGACAACTGTATAATTGATAACCAATGACTTTAATAATGACACTGCTATTTCAATGATCTAAAGATACCACTTTAAAGGTGATATTTCATTATCGGTTATTTTATTCAATTTACATTAATCAATTACAATGATAAACTTTTTGGATCTTATTAAATTAATAAAACTTTAAAGCATTTTTTTTTCTTAATATTATTCTGGAATGAATTATTGATACAATATAACCGCTAGTAATCGAGTGACATACTTTTTTTTTTGTATTTGATATATATTACTTATATGTATATTATGTATATGTGTATTATGTATAGGAATAATGCTTTTATAAGAATAATCATTATTTATANATATATATACATGTAGTAAAAATTTAAAAAAAAACTGTTTTTAAATAATAATCTTAGTTGTGATATTTAATCCTAAGCAAATTTTATACAAGAAATGCAAGGGAGTTATAATAAAAAAATCTTACTAACTCAGCCGGGTAACCTCTAGAACCCGGGTCTCCTGCTTGCAGTTATGCAAACCACTGCACCACCGAGGCTAGATAGATAATCTCTCCAACTCCCCGTACTTTACTCCGAGTCTAGACCTCCAAGTTAGACGATAATATCGTCTATGCTCGAAGGAGCTAACATTGTCGGTTAATTGTTAGACTGTCGTTTTTTTCCCATTATTTTTCTTTTTTAAATAATGACTGATCATACAAATCTTATTGAAATTCAAAACATACGAATAAAAATAAGTGCGTAAAATAATCAGATTTTCCTCATTTCATAAAATATGGAATGTAAACGGCTATTTTTATCTTAAAAGCTGGAAAGAGCAATGAGGTGTGAACAGTAACGCCGACTCTTGACTGTTCGGGACAGAAGACAATGGAGTGCTCAACACCCATATCTAATATTTGATGATGTTTTCTTAGGAATGTTATGGAGAATAAATTTCAGTCAGATATAAATAGCCACAAAAAAAAAAAAGATAAAGTGTTAGATAGAAATAACATTGGAAATTATATAAATAACAAACCGCATTAATTAACTTAATACTTGTGAAATTAACACGTTTGAGTTCTCATGAATCACGAAAATAATTAATATTTAAAATATTTGCATATAAAAATACTAAACTAAGATTTTTAAGTGTTAGTTTATTTGAAATCTTTTTTGGAATTTCTATTGTAATTAATACAAAATTTTCGCGCATTGCTTTGGTTTAATGATTCTGAAGGTTTTTTAGTCTCCAGTGAGCGTACCTTTAACTTAATTAACTTAATGCGATAGGCAAGACTGGAGGTTAGTGCTAGCATTAGTGCATTAAGTATAAAAATAGATAATTGGAACAGCAAATAAAACAAATAGTATCATGTAGAAATATTTATTTATATGAAGAAAGAGAACAATGAATTGAATTATAGTACCCCAGTTAGTTTTTAATTTTAGACATAAAATGGAGTAAATGCTCTACATTTTATCTAATAAGTAATTTATGTTAAATATGAGAACGAAGACATACATTTTTCAGGGAAAGTATTTCCGTGTACTTCTTATACCATGGACAAATATTTTTGCAAATTGCTCTACAGATATACATTTGGCCTTCGTTAATATCCTCAGAAGGTCATTTCACTTGAAGGCCCATTTATATTCTTTTGTATTGCGAGCCTCAAAAAATATAGACAGAGATTTTTGCACATAGTTTTAAGATGGGTGTTGTGTGACAATATCCAGTGATGACCAAATCTCTCATCAATCGACTAGCTTTGGGAATTAAAACTATGGACCGTCATTTTCCATATAGCTTTACAGATATTCATTTAGATAGGTAGACAATACCCGTAGAAGACCTTTTTGCAATGCATTTCTCGCACTGGGGACCAATGACTACAGACTCCCTGAATTTAGGTCTTAGTTCCACCCTGCCCTATCTATCTATGGCCAGTCTTGACAGGACGACACTCCCAGCAATGTCTATTCCCGTCCTGCCGGTCAGCGGTCTTCGCCAACTAATTGTCTAAATTTAGTGTTTTATCTCTCATGTCTGCGACAGGCGGGGGCACTCGGATGCACCGGGCTGCACCTCCACTCAGCGCTGCAGTAAACGCCTATCTCGTAGTCCGTTATCCCGGACTCCCGCGCTAATTGGCACTGAAATACCTGTCGTCCCTTTGAGTCTTCCCTTTACACCTCACTGTCAGGGACGATATACTCTTAGACCCACGTTATGTGGGCATTTAACGTTTTGCTCGAAACAATCTACAAAACAGGTCATCCAAGGTAGTCTACTGAGCCCTATAAATTATATTATTTATCATTGAAATTACTTAATAGATAATAAACACTTATTTTCGATTTTGGAATTAATTTACTCTTGAGTGGAATAAAAAATTTCTTCCCCTAGGAAGTCATGTCTTACCTTCTTTTTAATTAGCCTAATTAAATGATTAGACTAATTACTTTATACCTCAGTTTTAGGGCAATAATATAAAATAATTTTCTTTTCTTTTACTACAAATCTGTTTTTTTCTTTTATTAACTGGCAAAATAAATATTTTACTTTTATATATTTACCGAGATAAGTTGAAATAAATAATAATTCAAGTACTGACTGCATTTGTTAATGACTCAGAATATTTCTGTTGTATGTTTGGTTTGGAGAAACTTAACGTTCCGAAGTTTACAAACTTTTCTATTTCTAATGAAGTTAATATAATTCTTGAAGTACACATTTATTTTATAATACGTATGTTGATAGAATTTATTTTTATCTTTAAGCAGTTTTGTAATAATTGTCAGAGCTATTGTTTCAAAAATAATTCTGTATTCTTTTAAATGTATCCCCTGAAGAGGTGTCAAAGCGAAAAAGTAGATTGACTAATGTCTTATTAATTTATTTATGTATAGTTTATGTAAAAAGAAATTGAGTGAATTTTACCTGTTGGTTGATTTATTCATTGATTTAATGTCGTATTCAAAAAATTAACCACCAGTATACCTTTAACAGACACCATAAATAAATGCAAAAATATTTATTTATTTTGACATAATACTCTAAAATATTATTCACTGATAATTGCTTTGGTATTATCATTAATAAATCGTAAATAAATAAATTTTAATTTTAATACATCCAAGTATGCTGGAAAGAACTCACTGTGCATTTTATTTTGCAAAAAATAAACTAATTTCTCAGAATGATTATATAAATTAATTTTTTATTAGAATTTCATTAGTTTCACATAAATAATGTTTAATTTATTACTTTTTNAATATTTATTTAATTTTTTATTCATTAAATGAATTGAAGATCATTTTATTCTTTTGACTACTATTTTTAAATTATTAATTTCTATGATGGCTCTTAGTAAAAAGGCTACTCAGATTTCGGGTAGAACATTTTTGTTAGACGATTAGACTAAAAAAAAAAAATCAATTAAAGATTTTAAAATACATTTTTGCCGACTTTCCCAAGTTTTTCTACTGGATATTTATTACTTAACGCCCATGTCTCATCAATAATTCGTTTTTGAAGCAATTCATTAATTGGCTTTTGATTTATTGAATATAAAATACGATATTTTATCCTAAATTTTTTACATAAACTATAAATATTCACAAAAGTATCTAAGAAGTATGTTTTTGGGGTTTGAAATTCCACAATAGCAGTTTTATGAAGTATTTTATAAATACAAAAAAATTAAATTTGCTTGACTTAAAAGTGATCTTCGAATTTATAAAAGAACTAACTGGGTTGCTATTTTTGTGATGCTATTTATTCAGTAGCGGGGTATAAAAGAGGGGCAGGGAAGTCAGAAAATAAGAGAGATTCATTATTTGGCAGCTGAAAATTTTTCAAGACTTTAAGGGGCTTCCGAGATAAATTAAAATGAAGGTAAGCGTGTGTATAATATAGTTCCTTATCTCTTCCTCTTTATCGCTCTCTCTTTTATCCACATCCCCCCGTCATCTTATGCTTGTATTTCTTTACCTCTCTTCCTACGCTTGTACTTTCTCCTGGTGCACCAGTAGCACTCTTCTCACTTAGTGTTATTGTGAATAATCTATCATATCTTCTGTGATCCTTCTTCATTGGTTTCTGCAAACCATCTTCTGTTGGTGAGCGCTTTCGGACATTGTCCATCCTCGTGTCGGGATACATGTGTTCACTGTCACTGTCTGTATTCAACATGAATTCGGCTACGAGAATTGACAATGTCCGAAAGCGCTCACCAACAGAAGATGGTTTGCAGAAATCAATGAAGACGGATTACAAAAGGTTTGATAGTTCTATATTCATTGGTAGTCTTAATAACCGTTTAGAATATTGTGAATATTTGAAAAAAAAAGTCTAGTTATTAGATGATTTTAGTTGGGGTTTGGTCAAGGTAGATCCAGAAAAATACAAATTTAAAAAGTGTATTTTTTTAAAAAGATTATCTGCCAATGTTTCGGCTCACATTGTAAGCCATCTTCAGGGCTGTAGAAATACAATGTCATGAGAATAGAAAAAAAAAATATTATATCACATTACATTTACGTAATTCTATATTATAATATTGTCAATTATTATTGTATTTTCATGGCATTGTATTACTACCGCCCTGAAGATGGCTTACAATGTAAGCCAAAACATTGGCAGATAATCTTTTTAAAAAAATACACTTTTTTTTTAAATTTGTATTTTTTTTTGGATCAACCTTGACCGAACCCCGACTAAAATCATCTAATAATAATATCTACGGTCAAAAAACTCTTCTTTAAAAAAAAGTCTAGTATATTTTAGTAATTTTATGAATTTATGATATTGCCTTACATATTGTGAATAATTTGTTATGGAACAAGAGACCGACTTTTCAGAAGGAACTGATTAAACTTAACTATTTTATATGTTTCGTTAAAAATATACTTATAGATATAGATTTATCTAACAAATTCAAATTTGTATACGTGAAGTTTGCATTGCTAAATAAATTAAAATTTAGGTTGTATAACAACTTAATAATAATAAAAAAATTAACTGTGTAATTTAATTCAACTCCCTGATACCAAACAATTGTACACATCTATATGTGGAGCATGCCGATATTCAACTTAATATTTATCTCGAACGAAATTTCTTTTTTGGTTTTCACAATTTCCCAAGGATACTTTTCTGCAAGATAAAAATATTTTTACGTTTTCCTTATTGTTTTATCTCGACAGTTGTCTTGGGAGGTTTTTACATGTAAATAGAATAGTGTGATATGGGCATTCCTCAATGAAATGTTGAACGAACATTTGAGAGCTACATTTAGGGCATATTGACGGTTGATCTTTAGTGATTAGATGCATGTGGGTAAGATTGGTGTGACCTATTCTAATTCTGGTTAGTGCGACTTCTTCTCTTTATTAGTGGAAGAATAGTGCAGTTCAGCTCTCTTTCTTGAACTCTACCAAATGGGCTGGTTGATTTAAATGAAAATCAATCCTCTCTCTCTCTCTCTCTCTCTCTCTCTCTCTCATTCTGCTTTAGCCTCATGCACGGCTGACCTCAAAAAGATAAGTTGTCCCCCCGCTTAGAGAAGGTCAGGTGTGGTAATAACCAACTTCGAGTAATGCATACTGAACTAAGTAGCAGATAAGACTTGTGTGGCGAGTTGTGGACTTGCAGAGCTTACCCTCGTGCTGGAAAAGGTCTTGGGAATATCTCTGGGTTCCGTACTTTTGATGAACATCAAAGAGTAAATGCGCTGCTATTAACGTTATGATATACAGTTATAACATGAGGAACATCGATTGATCGTAATACTTGTAAAATATAATTTCCATTAAGTGGGAGAGATTACTTCAGACTTCGTACTTTCCTATTTTCGTAACTAGGAAGCGTCTTCTATAGATTGATGATCCGTTTATTTATGTACCCATTTAATCCCCTTTTTAGCCTACCCGCTTTTAGCCTTTATCGAATTCATCCAACGGTTTGCCGAATAAAGCTCCAATACCGATTTTTTTTTAAGTGGAGTGAATAAATACTTGAATTGAATAATACTTCTATGTAGATTCGGTGAAGTTTATTCGTTTGAGAAAATTCAGTTAACTAATTTTATTTTGAAAAATTTTATTTGGAATATTTAATATTTTCATTCCATAATTTATTTCGTTTTCTGTGAAATTTAACTTCGAAGAAATATATTATAACGAAATTAAAAAAAAGAAATATCAAATTTATGTTATTCTTGGTTTGTTTTGACACTCTTTTCATTTCCCCAACGGTTGTATTGTGTCAGAAAAAAGCTTTACATTTGTATTTAATATTTGTTAAGCTATAGATTGTAATTAATTAGTAATTTGAGGATCCAAATAGAGTCTCTTGCAATTACTGCCCAAATTGATATTTTTTCTCTGTTATTTTTTCTTAATGATGAGATGAGATTGGTCGAGAATTTGTTCTTGGAGTTTAAAAAAAAAAAAAAAATTTGTAAAACAAACAATTTTTTGTATTGCTAATGTTTAATAATATAAACATTTTTGGTTTTCAACTCACGTAGTTTTTTTTTATTTTCTTAAAATCAAGACCGTATCCAAGATCAATATCTCGTCAAGTTCGACGGTTAATTAACAATCTACAAATTTTAATAATGAATTAAAAAGAAAAATAAATAAAAAATGACCTAGACATCAGTCGTTTAAGGACTCTTTTGCATTGGTTAAGAACTGCTCTAGAATGTCATTTTCTGAACAGAGAAACGATATATTTAATGAGTCGCTGTGATAAGTAACTTGCTACGTATTTGTGCATCATTTCTAAATACCAGATCTAAAAGAGGAGATGGAAAATCCAAAGATCGCTCGACATTCCCCAGGGAAATTATAGTTGGCACTATCCCATTCGCCTTGATATAAATCTGAAGCGTTTTATGTTTACTTTCTAAATAATATTTATTCAAGATATTTCATTTCGGTTTTGCGATCTTTTCTAAGCATATAAATACCCTGGTCAGGCCCGGCTTCCCCTTGAGAATTTCTCAATAGTCTGCTATGTGGCTTTTTTAATTTTTAGAATTTACATTTAAAATCAGTTTTAAAGAAAGGTAGGTTTTAAAGAACCTAGAAGGTTTTTGTTTTTTTGTTATTGTTTTTATTACTGAAGTTCAATTAAGATACTCCTGATATCATTTATCTGAAGTCACTTGTCTGGACCCGCCTGAAACTGTATATATTTTGAAGAGCTCTTTTCAAAATGATCATTTAACGAATGTGATACAAATTATATTTAGGTAACTAAGATAAATACTGTCTAACTGTTTTGTAATCTGCAAATAGGATAAATAAATTAGCTTATTTCCATTCTGACGTTTGTGTGTCAAAAATATCGTTTAAAAAAGGCAATTTCAGGATCCCATTGTGATTCTTAGAGGCTATAAGAATTACTACCCCAAATTAATACTTTTAAAAAGAACAAAATTTTCGTAATAAATTAAAAAAAAAAAAAAAATGCAACGCAGAAAAATGTCATTAAAAGCGTGCTTGTATCATCCTTCAGTCTCTCTTTTCTTTTATGCGACATCCTATCACTACTTTCCGACCACTTGGAAGGATTCATTTTCATTTAATTACTTTGTTAAGCATTAAATAGGATAAAGCTTCAAGACATTCAAAATTTAAAAGGTATTCATTCAAAATTCCACCCGCAGCCTTACCCAGCTTTCGCTTTCCCCGTTGCTGACCCCTCTCTTCCGTAGTGAGTCGGGAAGACGTGGAGTCTGAGACGCTAGGAGAGCTCAGGGTACACCTAGCTTGGCTCAGCCTTGGATATTTAGAATCGTGTGGCAACCTGTCTCCAAAAGAGAAAAAAAAAAGTTTGGAGTCTCTGTGAATATGACCCTTCAAAAAGTTGTCAATAATGTAAAGCTGTGCTGTATCTACGTCTGTACATAGTTTCCCAATATAATTTACTATTTTTCTAGCTATTTAGACTATTTAAAATTTATAACTGATAACTATATTTAAACGAATTTTTTAATATTTATAGTAGGAATTGTAAAAAAAGAACCTCAATATCGAATTATTGTATTCATAAATTGGGATCGCTATTGCGCGTTTAACCAATATATATGAACATATAATTTTGAGGGGATTTATTGGTTCTCTCATGAAGGATCGACGAAGAAACGAAGTCATTTTATCAAAAATGAATACTTGATCTCCTTGAGGGAAATCTGCTAACATACTGATAGTGGATTCATATGTGTTCTATTGCTAAAATTGTTCCGTAAGATTTGTTGAGAGTGTGGTGCAGGTATTATGGCAAATAATATCCCACTCTGCCCCGATAAAAGAGGAGACGAAGTGGTTGTATTAATAGAGCAGTTCGGAATGGGCCGCTTCTATATAAACTGTTTTATTTCTGAATCAGACCTTAAGTCTACTGCTCTTTTGTGAAATGTCAAAAATAAAGCCATTAAGAGATTCTTCTCTATTTTTACAGCTTACCTGTTTCCCCTCTCTGTTTATTAGTCGTCTAGCTTTGTCTATGTTGTGTCTGATCAGCTCCCCTAGGGTGAAATATTTATAGTTCCCAGATAGGAAATACCTTGCATTCTGTAGTATTAGGAGGTCCATTATGTATTTGTAATCTTCTATACTTAGCTGATTTCCTTAACTCTGGAAGTGCACGTGCGTTCGCAAAATTTATACAAATTAATGACTATAACTATTTGGTTGATTTATAGAATTTAAATTCTGGCTCTGACCTGGCCTACCTACGAAAGAGGGGATTTATAAAAGATAAAGGATTTATATCACGCTTATCAAATGAGTAGTTTCGTTCATAAAAATTTTCATAATCCTGCCATTTCTTGTTTGGTACGCTAGAGCTTGTATACATATATGTACCAACATTAATAGTTTTATTTCCCGATGGGAAGCCTGAAAAAAAAATTGAGCATCTTACGTATAAGTATCTTTTGTATCGGTTATTTTTAAACTTATTTCTTCAGTTTACTGTTTTATCAATCGTAGACAAAAATATTACCTGTATTATTATTAAAATGAATTTCAATAAAATTCAAATTTTTTGGAAATCAATTAGTTGTTAAAAAACTTACAATAATCTACTACAACCATTATCGCATAGCATATCTTAGAATTAAAGGTTAATTTCTATAGGTTGCACTGCCTGTCTGTGGTTAATGTCAAACACCTGGCATTCCCCCGCCAAAAAAAAAAAAAGTGATTTCAATAAGCCTGACATGATGATATCTATTTCAGATTAATTTATAGTAGCAGAGAAATTCAAGAACTAGATTTCCATTTTATATATAAGTCTTCCTTCTGAAGACACAAATCATGTGGCCCGTCTGATCGAATCTCATCAGGCTTTTGCATAAATATGTATAACTGAGGACCAATCAAAGTCACGGTGGCTCATTCACTAACATCGTACTCCTAGGAATATATTATTTTCTCTGTTCTAATCGGATCCCACCATCCAATCATCTATTTGCATCCGACAGTAAGGAAGCTATAATCTGTCAAGTTTTTTCTCCAAAGTTCCATTTGGAGCAAAAAATAATAGATTCTTATGAACGAAGCCAGGTGTCTCTTGCTGAAAGATTGTAAATTTCAATGCGTTCTTCTGTTTTTCTTATTTTAATTTCATTCATAATAAACCCCTACGGTTTCTTGTTGATGGCTCACTTCACAGACCCGTCTTTATATTATAGGTTTCTAATTTTTTTATTTCATTTCATAAAGAAAGTTTTAAAGTTTTAGTTACATTAATAACAGCAAACTTGACTAACTTATCCTTCTTTGTAATTACTTACTCACTCAAAACCATTACTGACTGTATATCCGAATTTTATGTGAGTTTCCGCAAAGACGATCTCTCAGGGTACAAATATAAATATACATATGCATTTACGTTTGTATATATGCTCCTATGAACTTGACAGTTTGATTAAAATCTACAATTGTTATTCAAATAAATCTTTGTAGATATTTGGTTGACCGTCGAACTTTATGAGAAAGAATTGGTTTTGGAATTAGAATAAATAAAGATAAATTTGTAAATAAACGTTAATTATTATTGTCAACATTTTGCCCTTAATTTTCAGACCTTCTTCAGGACAACGGTGTGGGGAAAGGAGAGGCTCTCCTGCTCTTGGAGAACCAAATCATGACTCATTCAGTTATAAATTAGTCATGATTTAGTTTACAAATTACATTTTCTTTACTAATTTGTCATTACTTTTATCTAATTCCAATACCAAATCCCGACCAATACCGATTTTTTAGTAAATACATGCAAAATTTCTTTTGAAGTCGAAAATATCTACTTTAAGAAAATCTGAAACCACTTGTTTAAGGTTATACTTAAAATATCACTATTTATAATAAACTCTAATGTACCTATCTCTTCAGACAATTATGTGCATCTAATAGATTTTGGACGTATGTTTCAAATGGGGAGCAATTTATTGAATTTTTTATGTATAATTGTGAAATAAATTTATATACTGTTATTAGGCACTGCTACTGGTTGGTTTCAAATAGAGAGGTAGGTTACCTCAAATTATACAGGAGTCTTAATTAGAAAATTGCTGTAGAACATGGAATTTGCGGAGGCAGTTTGATGTCAGAAGATACCTATAATTATCTGGATTAGAAAGTACACGATTTGCTTCAAATTCTCATCGAAAGATGTTTAGTTTTATTTTTACCGGTTCTTGAAAAACCTTCATTTTCTTAAAAATTATAACCTCCCACATTTTGATATATTCCTTTCAAAATTGTCTTCCATAACTTATAAAACTGCCTGATGGATATTTGAGTTAGTATCTTCCTCAGATTTATTCGTCCCCCTGCTCACCTCCAAAAACGACCATTATCCTATCCCAAACTAATTTACCTGCGTACCTCAAATGAATTACATTGAAATTATCGACATTTTTGTGTACATTAATTGATCCGCCTACTTCCGTGGACTATGAGAATCTTAATGCGATCCCATTCTATCTCTTTACCAAACTCTGTTTGTCCGATTGAGTCAAGACTTATCCTAAGAGTTTTTAACCGTGTATATTATGAATAGTAATTCAGTTTAATTTTAGTAAAAAATTAATCCCAAATAATTGCTAAATAAAATGTTCATTTTCAATTATATATTTATAGGACTTAAAGTTACCTTTCAATTATTCGCCTGTAATGCTATAAGACTAATTCTTACATTCACATATTTTTTTATTATATAGATATTAACATTTAACCTACTGAGTATTACTATTATTTTTAAGGTTATGATCATGTTGCGATCAAATGGGAGCAATGGATCTGAGGTTCAAGATTAATAATAGTATATAAGAATTAAAACTATTTCTGCAAGTAAAATATAAAAATATATAATGAGCCTTAATAATAAAATGTCTCTAGGATTCTGTTGTCATCTTATCCCAGAAGATGTTATGTCAATATTACCTGTGCATCTATTGATGTGACCTGACAGACAGTTGTTAGGAATCGACCTCTTTTCCGCTGGACAACCTGTTAAGGTTCTAATTCGGGTAATTAAGAAGACACCAGTAGGATGCATACGTATGATTGAATCACTGTCCGGTCATTTGACAACTGCCTCGTTAATTTAGTCCTTGTCAAGTCGCTGGGATACAAATGAGCTCTGGTGTCACCACATTTGATTCGCAATTGCATTAACTGACGACTGGGCCAGGACGAGCAACTTGTTATCACCTCTCGATTGATTGATTGTCGGCAGATGTAAATCGGATTAGCGGAGACACATATAAGGGGAAATGTGTGGCATAAAATTTGTGTTGAATTTATGCTTCTAGATCTAAAGCACTCTTAGTAAAGTCTGAAAAAGCTCGCGTGACTCTCCAGAGATCGACTAGCTGAAAGCTCCAGAGAAGAAAGTTTGAGAGGAAGCCCGCCTGCCGAAGCCCCACAGAAATAAATTACTATAAAAAGACATCTGTCGCCCAGAACTTCTGAATGGACTTCTCCAGCCATTCATCTCTCTACGGAAAGGTCACTCCGATAAGCCTCGCCTTCGTCCTGGCTCTCGCATATGCTTCTTGCTATCTGCCTAATGGATAGATAACCTGCTCGAATCAAGATGTATAACTTTAGGCTCTAGAGCCCTAATCGCGCGTTTAATCCCAAGCCAGCCCCCGTAAAGGCATTTGTCATTGTTCTGCTCTTAGGAAACTACAGAAAGATAATGCACACCTTCATCTGATAGCCAACGATGGCTTCATTTGGGCACATCAGCCTTGTCCTTTCAGATACAACATGATTGGTTCCTCTCTTAATCAAATGTCGTTCTATTTATTTTCTTTCAACTATTTTCTTCTTAAGGTTTTTTCTTAATGAATTTAATTTTACTTAAAATATTTTCTTCTTAATACAATGCATAATTAATCTGATTAATCTGAGTGTTACCCAAAAGTTGATCAGTTGAATTAATTTAATGTAACTTAATTTCTCGTTAAAGAAGTTCTATTGAAAAGTCATTGTTTAATTCAGTATAGAAAATATTTAAACAAGATTTTAATTAAACAAACCACTGTAACGAATACAACCAACACTTACAGAAAGCACAGGGAATTTTTTTAATTTTTTGAGACAGTCAATTTCACTATTTTACATTTTATAATGATTTTAAAAGATTTATTTACCAATAATTTTTTTCATTAATTTTAATGAAGTGGTTTTAGAATTCCACTCTTATCAAAGACTTCCACTCCATTACAAAGCCTATTTTTCGAAACGCAATATAAATAATAACTGTCCAACGTAAAACTTAAATCAAATCGCTCTATGGTCATAGACATTTGTATGTCTCATCCAATAAATTAATTAAAAAAAAATCAATTTGCTTTTATTTTAAGTACAACATAGTTACTGCAGAACTAAGTGTATTATATTTAAAGGAATTCTTTTAATGGGAACTTAGTAACAAAACTGAAACTTTTAGTCTCAAAATGTGTATAACAATATGATTATTATAATTTATATGTACAACATGATAGTCCTCGCCGACTTTTTATATCTTCGCGGCGGCCTCACTCTTCGCCCAAAACGGGTCACATAGGTAGAAGAGTTGGTCACAATAACTCTTCCTTCTACTTCCTGTCTATTCCTATTCTGTCATCTGTGCTTGGGAAGCAGTTGCCTCTGCGGAATCTCCTTCCTTCGAGTTTGAGCTTCTCTTTTCAAAGTCCTTTCTATCGAACTATTTTCCTCTTCCCAATATTCTTCTTACCTTCGTAAATTCTTTTTAACCGCTACCTTTTGATCTCATCAATTTGACCAGTCTCCTCAACATTCAGACCGCTTGAACTTCCCCGAGCCTTATTGTTCTCCAGATTGATTTGAGATTTCCTGTACTTACCGACATATTTATAGAATTCTTTATTGTAGTAATTTCAGGCTTGAATTCGACTGCGGCATACTTTATTTTATCTCTGCAGGCACGAGAGATTTATTTCCAGTCTCCATCGTCTTTGATTCAAAGTTAATTTGGTATTCTGTCTTTAATAGGGTAATAAGGTCTCGTTCCATCGATTTCTTATTAGATGCAATAGGCTCACTACTTGAAACAAATTAACTATTCCTACCCATCTCAATTGGAGTTGAATAGTTCTTATCGGACACTGGTATTATATCTTTTGAATGTCTGACTGCATATTATTTTCTGTACATCTATTTTGTCTTGAAATTATCTTTCAGCTTTATTTTTGGTTTTTGGTAGTCCCAAGGGGTTTTATGTTTTATTTTTTGGTATTTAAGTCTCTTACTGTCAACTGGAAGATCCATACTATCCGTAAAAGCTTCGTTATCTCTTGGATCCCTTCATGTAGGCTTCGTGGATCTTTCTACTTTTTCGATAATACCCTCGACTTCGAGTCTATCTAATTCCATTGACACTTTCGGTAGAAGAAAGTACGGTACTGGACGTGCTTTCCTAAAAATAGTTTTCTTTTAATGCTACTTATTGGGAACTGAACCTTTTAACCTCAACATGTTTATAAAAATATGATTATTATAATTTATATATACAACATGTATATGTGACTATATAAATATATGTGTGTAATGATATTCTTAGGAAAAAAGCGAATGAAAGTTTACATATGGGCTAGTATGCTTGTGATAGCTGTTCGGCAGAAACCATGAATCACCTTGGGGTCGAATGATCTTAGCTGGTAAATTACACCAAAAGTCAGGCCCATCTAGAGATCTGATATTTCAAGTCGCAAGTTGGTTATTTCATTATTGTTAAATTAATACAGAATAATAATTTTTGGAACAATAGTGTCTGTAAGGGAATATAATAACTCACTATACTATTCTATGCAATTTTTTTTTTTTTTTTTTTTTTTTTTTTACTTTTATTTATTTATTACATTCGGTTAAATTAAAACATTTTGTAATTTGATCACCACAATGAATTAGAGAAAAAAAAATGACATTCAATATCAATCACATGAGGAGAGAAGGTGACCAATGACACCACTCTCAATTTATTTACAGATTATGTCCCCAGGAGGTCACGGGGCCATCTTCTTTTTAGTCGTCGGGGTGGATCATAGGGGTTGGAGTCCGATGACAGGGACTGGGCATATGGATTAGGGTGAAATTGGAGTTTACAGTGGAGGAGCGTGAAGCGAGTGGAGTCTTGGACGAATGGGATATTATAATCTTGATGTAGGGTAGAGTTCGAACGTAGTATGGAGCATTTGCAATAACTCTTAGGATTTTGGATTGGAAGGATTGAGTACGTTGGATGTTGGAAGGCTTAGCGGCACCCCAGAGTTCTGCACCGTATGTCCAGATCGGTCGTATTAGTGTTTTATATAGAGTCAGTTTATTCTCTGTTGTGAGCTGTCAACGCCTGTTTATTAGTCTGTATAAGAGTCCGTGGCGTTTGTTGAGTTCTTGTCGTTTGATTTTTATATGTTGGCTCCAATTAAGTCGTGAGTCAAGGTGGAACCCAAGGTAACGGACTGAATCAAGGAGGGGTATAGGTAGACTATTGTATGTGACATTAGAGGGGGAATCTTTTCTAAGTTGAAAATTTACCTGTACGCATTTGGACTCCTGTGCAATTATGAGTTAATAATCTTCAAAAGTCGACTGGGATGTTAACCGTACAGATTCACTCATTGTTTTTCATTATTTTTTTGAAATGTGACTAATGATTAAGTTCATGTCCAGAAAGAACGGAAATATATTATGAATCTTATGAATAGAAAATGTTTGGCTAGGAACAAATTGGACTCTGTCAAGGAGACAACTCTTTCCCGCCTGGATCTTTTCCGTGGGATTAAAAAGATTTTCGCACCTGGGAATGCGTGAAGGACATTGGGTTTATCTATTTGTTTTGTCACGCTGAAGAGACTGTCCCATGTTATTATCCTTTTAAGTGTGACGGTTATGTGACGCCTAAGTCTGCATAAATGAAATGACAGGGCGATAACCATTTTTCACATTGTTAATCTGTAAATTTACATCTTTCGCTATCTTAGTTGCCACTCTAGGATTTCAATTTACATTAAAAATTACCTTAAAAAAACAGTAGTTAAAGACGAATGATAAAATTATTATTGTACTGTTTAAAAAAAATACAGTGTCACTGGGTTTTATAATTCCATAATAGAATGTTCAAGTGACTATTAGTTTGAAAATATATCTTTTCTTTCCAAGACACTTTTTATTTTATTTGAGCAAAGTCCAACTTGAGGGAAAAAAAAAGTAATAGAATTCCAAATAAATGTTGGCAATAACGCAGACACTCATGATTCACAAAAACTCTTCCTTAGGAGAAACACGCACATGCACGTATGATTACCATTACACACTAATAAACTATCACTGATAGAAGTGCTCTCAATTAATGCACATTGTCACATAATACCTGCTAATGTTATAAAATACTTTATTATTTAATTAGTATTATCACGCTGTACATTTTATTTGTATCGTATTGTATTATATAAATTTTACTTCATTTTTTAATATATAAATAATATATAGTCTGCCTACGTTTATAAGTGGTCAAATTGTCACATTCTCAAGTATTTGATATTACTTAGTTTTTTCTGTATTAGCTTATCGGCTTCACGAGTTAGATATGCTCATAAATTAGAAAAATAATGATATATTAACCAGTGGAAAACATAATTTATGATCTGCCACTTACTGAATTTATTAGTAAATATCTATTATATACATCTGTAAATTTTTTTTTTAAATCCAACGATGCAGGATGAAGAACTAAAGGAATTTATTCCGACATCTTTATTATAGAAATGGCTTCATGTAGGCTTCGTGGATCTTTCTACTTTTTCGATAATACCCTCGACTTCGAGTCTAATTCCATTGACACTAGAAGAGAGTACGTGTTTTCCTAAAAATATAATTCTTTTAATGCTATTTATTGGGAATTTAGTAACAAAACTGAACCTTTTACCCTCAACATGTTTATAACAATATGATTATTATAATTTATATATAAAACATGTATATGTGAATTTTTGAAGGAAAGTTTGCCTGGCGCAATCACCGAGAATAAGGGACTCTACACATACTGCTTTTGAAAGTTACGGATTCGAGTTATCTTTTATCGGAACGTGACACGCTGCTTGGGATACTCCACTAGTTCGGCAGAGTGCGGACTCATTCCTCTTTATTGATAGCACAGGAGTACAGGCCGTCATTCTACAGACAGCACCGTTATTATAACGCCTATATTCCTCCTCGAGCCTATGGTATATCCCTCCTCAATGTTAGTTAGTGATTAAAAAAATATATATTTCTAAACAATTGTTTCTATCATAAATGAAGAGAATTATTATCCGGTACCCATATTTTTTAAACGTTTTTGTAGGGGTTAAGTTGTTTCCGAGATGAAACTAAAATATCGAATCCCCTTCGACTAATGATTTCATTGAAAAGTAGGAACATACTCTGTTTCTTGTGCGTTTTTTACCTAATGTTTACAATAACATGCAGATTTACCTATTGTTAGTACTTACACAATGTAACTTGCGATTAAAATCAAACGGTAACGACCGGGTTCCTACTCTTTGTACTCTATCTTGGTCTCAACAAATTTTCTAGCAAACCTCTCGTTCGCGATAATTGCCCGGAAATAATACTCTTTGAGGATAGCCATGAAGAGAAGTAATTTTTTGAATGTGATTGGGTGAATTATGGTTGCATATACATAGAAAATTTTCGGTTTTGTTCTTATAATAAAACTTTTTTTTTTTAATAAATCTTTATTTATTACATTCTGTTACTTAACATCTTGTAATTTGATGACGGATACAATAAATAAATTTGAAATAAATAAACATATGTAAAAAAAAATAAAAGAAAAATAAAATCAACCATAAAACATATAAATGGTCATCACTGTGCAGGGAGAAGGGGCCCATCGACCCCACTCCCAATAAGTTTAGGCATTAAGGCCCAGGAGGTCGCGAGGCCATCTCCGTTTTAGTCGCCAGGGAGGATTGTGAAGATAGGAGTCCGAAGACAGGGATTGGGCAAATGGATTGGGATGAAATTGGGTTTACTATGGAAGAGCTTGAAGCGGGTGGAGATAAGGTCTTTGACAAAAGTACTATTAAAGTCGTCATGAAGGGTAGATTTGGACACATAATATGGAGCGTTAGCAATTATTCATAGAATTTTGGACTGAAAGGATTATTATTCGTTGGATATTGGAAGGCTTAGCGGCACCCCACAGTTCTGCACCGTAGGTCCATAATAAAACTACTATCTTAAGTTTTGATCTGTCCCTTTCAATAATTATTGCTTCATACACATGTCTGCTATGCGTTACAGGACATGAGGGAATATTTTAATTTTTCTTCCTAAATTTTATGATGTAAAGAAATTCTTTACTCCATCACCATTTATATAAATACATTTTTGTAGTTTGATAATTGTATGGTGACTACTGGCACAAGCACTATATTTATATGATTTCCTTGGAAGCCAGCTGCAAGGATACTGAGGGAACTACAGTTTACTCTAAGTCCTTAGTCTTTTCTTATTAAGTATTATTGGAAATCCCTTCATGGCTTTTGTAATACAAGTCCTTTACTCCTGTTCAGTCTCGTGGTCTGCTTAGTCCCTGGTCGTCTAAGTTTACTCTCCGCCAAACCTCTTTTCTCGCCCCTTTCCTTCCCCTAATTAATTCTATCTACCCCTTTCTTTCCCGGCTTCTTCGCCGCATCTGTAGCCTGGTGCTTCCTCAGCCTGCTGTGCAAGGCTGCCTGCCTTCCCTAGGTGAATCGCTATCTTCTACCGCTACTTTCCACCCCTTTTCTCACATTCAGGGCAGATTTTGCATTCGCAAAATTGAATAGACTGCATTTTACTAAGAGCTGCCTCTTAAATAAATTGCAGTTTATTTAAAAAGTGAAAATATTTTCTCTTCAAGTGAAAACGGTTTTTTATTATACCGCAGTAATCCCTACAAATACTTTTTTGTCCGAGAAAGACGGCTTGGCTGGAATTTTTGGCTAAAATCCAAGTAGAGCGTTCTGTTAGAGTTAAGACTGCTGAATATCTGTTCTCTAACTAGATAAGAATATAATGATAAGAGTAACCAATAAATTAATATATTCTTCTGAACAAATGGGGTTAAATGATTATCATGCAGCTAATTGATTTAAAGTTTGTATTTTTTTTTCGAGCTCTTTTTAATACTAATTTTATGTTATAATTTCGATAAAATTACATCCATACACATAGGATATATGTATCGGTCTTTAATCCAAAGTAATCATAAAAGCTTCTAATTACTTTAATTATTAATTTGGAATATTCCTACAACGAATTAAGTATAATCAATTTTCTTTCGAGTAATATATTAGAATATGTTTTAGATGATTAAAATTGATGACGCGAAGAAGTCAAACGCCTGTCATAGCCGGGCCTCGAGTCCCGTACACAGAGCAGGGTTGATACAGTTAAATAGCTCCTCGTGTCTTCATGTATGTGTGTACTTGTTTGCCTATACATAATCTCACTCTAAATATAAATACAAATATATATGTATATATATAATAGGAGTTCATGGCAAAATAATTCAAAGAACTTTGTTTATTATATTATGTTAACATGTTATAATCTGATGACATAAGCAATTGTTATGTTATTTACTCATAAAAAAAGTACATAATTGGAGTGTTCAGGTC
>KZ807688.1:89890-106476 GCA_000696205.2 Oncopeltus fasciatus | reverse complement strand
TATATATATATTCAGGATGGACTTCCAGAGAGAACTATAAATAAAAGTATAGTCCATAGTGCCTTGGGGAAACTAGGCTTTTCACCCATGTTTAGACGTCTATGCAAGGGTACACGGACAACGTGGTGTGGTTAGAATTCAGGAAGTTGTGTCTCTGGTGAGGGCTTAAAGAAGAGAGAATCTCTCACTTGCTTGCTCTTGATGTGGCTCTCTAGTTGCGGTTGGAGAATCTCTGAATTCATAGAGCATTATTTTTATGGGATTTGAGAATTATAGAGATCTCCGGGTATGTACTTCATGTCCTTCGACAATTCCAGAGTTTCAGCTAGTTTGTTATGTTCAATAGAGCTTCTTTTTTTTTTTACGGTGCCGAATGAAATTGTTCATAATATTATTACTTTTGGTTACGAGAATGTTACCCAATTATGTAATGCCACTTCTGTATTCTTTTATACCCTTTTCTTGAACTTGTGTTTTAATATTTATATAAATCAAAACATATTATAACTAATTTACCGTTCCTTCTTCCGGGTTGGACCGAGTCAAGTTGTTGATAGTTGCCGAGCTTTCGCACATCATGTGATGGCTTCTTCAGGGCTGAATAGAGAATGAGAGCTGTTTTTTAATTCCAGATGGTATGTTTTATGGTGTACATTTGTCGGGAAGGAATGTTTTATGCATTTTTATTCAATAATAAATCTTGAATACATACCGTCAACACCGTCGAAGCCTACGTGAACATGTTATAACTAAGTTAATCTTTTTTCGATGTTATTCTTTAAAAATATCATTTGCGTTTAACCGAACATCCTTAAAATTAGCTTTTGCTAATGAATATACTGGGCCAACACTAACTCAGAATAGAAAATGTTCGTGTGTGTTTGCCCTCGCAATTAATAGTCTGTTTGTACGATAAATGTATTCAATAGTTGCTTATACAATGAGTATCAGAATATTAATTAATTTATGTATAAATTTAAACTATTCATAGGAACGCCTATTTAATAACTACTAATGTAAAACCTGAAATTTGATAGATGATTTTTCAATTGATGTCCTTTACCTTAAAGTTTTTTTTTTCTTGTTTTTTTTTTCTGTGTTAGCCTCCTTTGCAACCACTTAGGGTCATTGGAGGGAGGGGCTATCTATAGGTTGCCACCCCATTCTAAACACCCATGGCTCAGGACAAGCTTCTATATATAAATAAAAGATTGACCTGGGCGGGATTTGAACCCGCGGCGTTAGGATTGCGAGACCCGTACGGATCCCCTGAGCTATCCTGGCGCCCCCTACCTTAAAGTTTATACTTACAGTTCATCAGTACGGATTATTGTTTTAAAGGCCCTTTGCTTAGAAGTATGTCAAAGATGTTTGTTGTTCTGGAGTACCGCGTGTGTCCGCATAAATAGCCGCATACCTCCGGGGAAGGTGCGAGAGAAGTCATTCCAACGTGACATATTTTTTTCTGTTTCCGCAGGAATCGAGGCGCTCAATTGGTGGCTAGAGGAGGCTATACGCCTTCCTGTGAGAATGCGTGTTATTTTATTAGAGGTCTGGAGTCCGGGCTCTTCTCGAATTGACGCCTTTTGTGACGACAGGCAGAAGTGATAGAAGTGATAAACAGGTTTTAAATATCTCTGGATATCCAGAGCTGGGAGTAAGTTTTTCTGTTCGTCTTTGTATCCGACCGTTGAGCTTCCCACTTATATTATGGATTCCAGGCTGGAAGGAAAGAAAAAAAAAACTTAAAGGGATAAAAAAATAAATAGTTTGAGCCAAAATAAAAGAAGTGTGAGGTTAGTTTATATTTTGAAGAGGCGGCAGCAGGGTGGTAAGGGACATTAAATGTGGGATATAATGCCGTCTATGACGTAGTAGATTGAGCTGTCCAAAGAGGTTAAAGGAACACCGCCTGTCTTCAGAGTGGTTGTAGACTCTCTCTAACCTCTAACCTCTCAGATCTTTTGTGTTGGTGCGACAAATTCAATGCAACACTATAGCGAACCACAGCTTATTTTAGACATCGATTGAGAAATTAAAGAGTTTTTTTTTTCTTTGTTTTATTTCGTAAATAATCGAAACATTGACATTTTCAGAACATTTAGTGGCTTTAATAACATTATTTTTATTTATATATATCCAAAGAATTTAAAGATTAAATACTTGAGACCGAGATCTAAGGATAATTCTTCCACTAGATTCCTATTAAATTGTTAGGAATATCATGCTGTTTGTTGATTGTCACTGTTATTGACACTCTGAATATCTCCACATGGACCCGTCGAAGTATTTATATAATAATAAATACTTCGACGGGTCCATAATAAGTTATAATAAATGCAGGAAATAAATGATATTGTAAATAAAAATGAGGGATAATTTTTTTAAAAAAGGCGCACGGGAAATTCATTTTTGTCTGTAACGATCTCAGTGGAAAGTACATTCGTCAGAAAGGAATGTTTTATGCATTTTTATTTAAAAGTACTTATTTCATATCTTTAGTTTTATCTATCGATTGTCTGTCATTCTGCTATTTCTGAAGCAATGTTCTCCATGCAGAGCCATGAGTTACTAAATTTCGTCACAAACCATTATAAATAGTATTCATTATTAGAAACACTTTTCTGTCTCTCAGACGTATTATTTTTCTTTCAATGGATTAGACAGTTTTTTTTTGCTTTGACTTATTAAATTATTTTCACATTTTTTTTTTAATATAGAAAATGAATGACACCATGTATAGCAAACAAAAAAAATTCCTTTAATATAAACTTCTTTTGATACATTTATCATGAATCTCCGCAGTTTCAATAGATACAAAAACTTTTTTTTTTTAAATTCTAATAAAATTCTAAAATTTCTAAGGCCTTATCGTTCTTTTATTTAGTTATAAAAATACCTAGTTCAGGGGTTCCTAACTTTATTATTAATAATTCAGTGAGAAGATCAATTATTCTGAAATCAGTAAAATTGTTGATAACATAAGGCAGCATTCAATTTTATGCAAGAACAAAAAGTGATAAGAATAACTAATTTTTTGGGCAAAATTTTAGAGAGCTTTCATTCTTTTACTATTAAAAATTAAACCTTATCAGAATATGTATAGTTGCTGCATTTTGTGGTCTCTCTCTCTCTCCCTTGAATGTTTGTCATATTAATTTTTAAGATATTGAAAGTACCTATAACTGATTCTGTACAGCGTTCAGTAATTCTGTGGCGATAACAAGATGGCGACTCCAACTTATACTATTTATTCAACCGGATTTGCGGTCAGAGGTTCAGGCCTGCGATGAGTGAGACCTCACATTCTATTTCTTCTTGAGCTCTTTTACAAAAATTTTTTTCCCAGTCGATCAATTTTAAATTTTCAGTCCAAAAATTAATAAACTGGATGCTTGAGACAAGTGGATTTTTTCTTAAGTCTGAGAGTATAGTTTTTTCCAGCGTTTATTTTCAAAAAGCGTTTTTTTTCAGAGAGCAGTGGTTGAGCTCTAGTTTTTTTTTTTGTGGAGGTTATAATTTACCTCTCTAGGAAAATGAACTCGTCATATGAGTATATGTACGTTACGTGCGTGTGTGTGTGTCACTGTACAATAAGTTCAAGAACTCTCAAGCACATATCAGAGAGAAACTCTTGCACTCATATATAAAGCTGAGGGTTTTTTTTTTTAAATTTCCAGAATGGATACCGGCTCCCTTATTTGCAAGTGATTTTCTAAATAATATAATCTCAGTATGGGGTAATTTAATTCACTCAAGTCCTTGAAAACAATCTAGAAGTGTCTAAAATATTAAAGAAAATGTATGCAATCAAGCGTACCATCAATTTATTGTACCATAATCCTTTACGCTAAGGTCTATAATGATATTGGGTGCAATCAAGACAAGAACTTAAAAAAAAATTACGATTAAAACGGGTGAAGATATTGTCTTCTTATCCGATTGCTCGATAGTATTTGTGCAACCGGTTTCATCATCAGGCTTATTCAGAAAGTTTACATTGTTGCCAGAAGCACATCCACTTTCATCAAACCGAAGTCGTGATCATGATTAGCAGTCTAAATGTGATTGTTTCTCCTGAATCAATGTCAAATTTTACTAGCACGAATATGCCACCCCAGGATTGAAATGGTTGTTGGAATTAAGCTCTAATACTGCCCAGTATTCTTGCTTAGATATCTGAGGAAGTAACCTTCTGAAATATTCTCATGAACCGTCAAATGGAATACTTATATATCTTATTACATTGTAAGCCTTGAAATCTTGGCATACTGAGAAAAGGCGTACTCGTGGACGGATCGGTCAGTGCCTCTCTGACAGCTGATCATTCGCCCCAATGGCTCCCCAAGGACCAAGGTTGTGCTTATGCAATGTCCCCTTCCTTTCGACTAAGCCGATCAGGGGCTGAGAGGAACCGAAAAGACTCTTAACGTAAAATTAATGCCTGGTAAATTTGTCCTTTTTTTGTGGGGTTGAAAGGGGGATTATCACGCATACTGACTTGTATTACTTTATCGTTGTTTTATTATGTTTTCTGATTGATAATAGTTTGACATTCGTCGCCATTTGTACGTTCACAGTTTGTGAATGTTTTGAAAGCCAGGAAAGCGTTGTTTACCTGGGCCGACAGGAAGTGCCTTCACAACTCCAGTTAACGCCTTCACTGAATACGACTCCAAGCCGGTGGGTTATCACTTAGGGAACGAGGGGGAACACGTGTACCTACCGCAAGCCGGGCCGCTTATCACTAATCGTAGTGGAGGGCCCGCTTATCACTAATCGTAGTGGAGGGCCCGCTTATCACTAATCGTAGTGGAGGGCCCGCTTATCACTAATCGTAGTGGAGGGTCCGATAATGGCGGAACGGATAGCCGAGAGTAGGGCCCAGATAATGAAACACCTGACCTGATAAAATCACAAACTAATTGAGCGAGCCCCCACAGCTGCTGACGTGTGAACAGCCCTTTTATATTTATCTATCCCCTCCCCCTCCACAGTTTCTAAAGGCTTTTAACTTTTTCCCACCTCTTCCAATTTTTAATTATGACGCTTTGCTACGGCGCCGTCAGCGGGTTACCTCTTTTTTTTTTTTTTTTTACATTTCCCCATTTCTTTTAATTTTATTTATTGGATACACAATTTTTTTTTGTATGAGAATCCACAAGCTTCTGTTACGCCTAACTGTATTTTCTTATTAGTATGCAGGACTCTATTTAATTTTTGAAATTTTGATTAAGTTGTCATGATGGGAGTCTACTACGGGAACGTCTGAGATGGTTAGAGAAATTGGAATTTGGCTCCACAAGAAATTATTCGAATTTCTTCGTATTCCGACCTGTTACCAAAGAGAAAGTCCTAATTCATATAATAATTAAAATTAATTATTTCTCGTGCAAAATCACTATTCATCCCGTTACTAAAATTACGTGATAAAACTTCGAAAACGGTTATCAAGTTTCTATAATTTTTTTACTTGAGTTTTCCATATGTACTTCATATAATTACACTACTTGCTAATATATTTTAATATGCATGTAACTTTACATGCGTTATTATTTATTTAGGATGCTTATCATAATAAAGTTGTTTTTAGAATGAGAATGACAAACTTTTGATGCATATAGTTCTTTTTAACAAATTAAATTTTAAATTCTTATATTTTATGGCAAATATGTTTTTCGACTAAACATAAATATTTAAATTATTTTTTATCACATTTGAATTTGTTTTCCATGAATTTTAATGAAATGTTTTGCTTAAGTTGGTTATTTGTAAATTTACTTTTAGTAAAGGGATTGAAATAAAAAAAAGGAAGTTCGATCAAGAATTTATTTGTTTAATACAGAAGCTGAGCCCTATGATATGCTGCAGTCTCAGAGCCCAGCAATCTTCAAGATGCGAGTGCAGTTATGTACTGAGTTTTGTTCGCTTAGCTCTGGAAGATGTTAGCTTTTGTTTTACACAATAATTAAATTATTGAACAAAGTTGGAATTCCCATTTCAGAAACGTATTCAAAAACTGGAGCCTTGGGACGTACAAAAAAAAATTTACGATTTTTTTCTAAAAACATATATTTTCAAACGGATGGTACTTCAGGCATCCACAAAAAACATTTTAAAGTACAGAAGTACTAATTTTATTAAAGTAATTATTAATTTTCACTTCTCTAAATGCAATTCAGGTTTTGACAGTATTAAACGCCATAGTCCATGACGTCATTAAAACTTAAAAAAAAAAAGGACAAGTATTGCTCTCTGAAAGAGAACTGTTAGACCATTGGTGACTTAATATTTTATCAATACATTTGATTTTTTGACATTGTTTTGGTATGTTATATAAAGTAAATTACTTTATGTTACAAAAAGTAAATTAATTTCTACTTAGGAACGTTTAGTGTTTGTGTTGTTCCTTTGAATAATATCTAACTGGAATAAAAAATGTCTTCCAGTTTTTATTAGACGCATGCTTTGTCGTTCATCTAGTAGTCGAAAATGAATCTCTTTTATCGTTACATATCTCATCGCGTTAAATGTTATACTTTCTGGCACTGATAAAGTCAGAAACCAAAACAATATATTTACTGAATCTTTATGTTTAACATAAATTTAGAAACAATATATTGAGATTAACTGTCCAATAAGAGCATATTTCTAATAATTGAACCAATTTGTTAGAATGAAATATATGACTTAAACATACTTTGAAGAATAGGCTGGTTTAGGTTACTAAATATATTATTAAATATCTCAGATGAAATATGTTACTTCAGGATGGGAATATTTCTTATGGTGGACAGAGTCCTCAAAGATATGATCATAATAAACGTGCATTACACTGTAAACATCAAATTATCGAAGCCGAAGCCGGGGGTTAGAAAAAAGAAGTCATGTGTACACGTGTACTTAGCTCGGTAATATTTCAGTAAGATTGACCGCTTGACAAAGAGCCACTCGGAACCCGATACCGGTAGGCAAGGGGAACTGACTAACAACCATGTATACTGATAGTGGAGTAAATAGAATAACATTAAAAAGATAAAAATAAAAAATATAAGAGAAAGAGGGGGGGAAAAAAAGAGAAGGAAACCGATTGAATAATGTATAAAGCTGTTGTAGGGAGTATATCTGAGTTAGTAGTGTCGGGTGTAGGAGCGGTTGTGACAAGTATTTGAGGTACGGTGGAGCTGTCGCAGTCAATCAGCTGATCCGGGAATATCGGTGTACTGGGCGTGTCACAGTCAGGATTCTCGTAGTGTTGGCTGGCAGTCGTTACTCAACGGTACGTGGCGTCTTCCTGACCTATCGATGGATTGCCGCTGGGGTTCGACCATCACTTCCTCGTTCCTCTTGCAGAAAGTGATGCAGTGATGCTCGTACCGTAGTCGAGGAATTCCTAATGGGGGTTACAGACTGCTTCAACTATGAATTCGGCTCTGGAAGAAATCATTTAAATTTCCAGCCTATAAAGAGAAAGAAAAAAAACGCCATTCTAATTATAATTAATATTAAGGAAGTCTTGTAGAAATTACTTTCATCCCGTTAATAAAACAAGATCCTAAGACTTCGGGAACGGTTGTCAAGTGTAATATATATATATATATATATATATATATATATAATATATTAAAATTTTAATGTTTTAATTTGTTTTTCAAATACAGTTTATAATATTACACAACCCGCTGTTATATTTTAATGCACATATAAGTGTATATGAATTTATATTTGTATAAGAAACTTTTCATAATGAAGAGGTTATTATAATGTGGAAATCTTTTGATACATGTAGTTTATTTTTGACTCAAGAAAAATTTTAAATTCTAAAATGTTTTTCTACTAAGTATTAACGTTTATGATAATTTTGTTTCATTACATTTAATTTATTTGTCATAAATTCTATAGCATTGTTATTGTAAAGTTGTTTACTTGTAAAACTACTTTTAGTGAAAGGATTGAAATGAAAAGAGCAAGTTCACTCAACAATTTCTTTCCTTAAACTAGAAGTTGAGCGCTTTGGTAACATGTAGCTGCAACATCAGAGCCCAGGAATCTCCAAGACGCGATTGTAGTTATGTACTGCGTTTTGTTCTATTTGTTTTTTAAGTATTCAGTTTCTGTTATTATAGAAAATTAGATATTTTATATTTTTTAGAGAAACATAAATCTTCAATTATATGGTACTCCAACCGTCTCTAGAACTATTGTTAAAAGGTTATTTTATTTTAAAAGGATGATACAAATAAAATATAGGTAAAATCTGTTATTACTACATTTATATAATTATGCGACAAAAGTTACTATGTTGTGATATACATTATAATTTTCTAAGTTGTAAATATAAATAATTAAAATCTAAGGTTTATGGTTCTTGTCTGCTGCTACATAAGTCGGCTGAATTTTTCTAAGATCTCATTCATGATTAATAAGCTAATTTTAATTTGAATTCGGTCTGAAACAAAAATAAATTCTTTCTGATGTAGTAAAAGTGAAGCCGATATAAAAAAATGCGCTCACTTTTGCCTCCGGTGTGGTCTTTATTTTTCTGTCTGTCAGGTAGAGTTAATATTTCTGTCTGTCGTGGCAAATGCCTTCGTGGTGCAGACCGGGGGCGAATATTTTATGTGCTCCTTCAGAATGTCGAAGGGCGGCTCTTGAGAGAGGGAGCCGAAATAAGAAATTATAAATTTGACTTGTAAATCCGAGGGGTCCCGCCACAATTTGTTAAGGATCCCCCCATTGTGGCGTGGTTGGTTTTATCTTTCTCTCTCTTGTTGCATACCTGCGTGAGGACTTCTCGCCATCTGTTGCTGATGCACTTCTCTTCAGAGGCCGTTGCGTCTACAGTTGTGTGTCTTCCATCTCTACTATCAATTCTAAAAGCAATTTTATCTTTGGTTTACTTAAGAGTAGTAATAATGCGTTGGGAAATCCTCACACTGATTGCAGAATGCTGGTGAATTTTCTTCTTGTCTAGATTACTGCCTTGTGCCACGTGATGGTATTCCTGTGGGTGGCGTTGAGAACCCCTAGAGACCCCAAAAGTTCGGAGACAAGTCAAGTGACCGCTACTTCCCCATTTTCCAGATGGGTCTCGGACCTTCCAGATCAGGATGCAGGGACCTGTTTGGTGGGGAACGACTTCTTCTGTAATAGGCCTTCTCGTGGCAGCCCCCTCCCTGCCTTCCTGACCCCTTCTCTGCTACAGAATCACGAAGGAGAAGTGAGCAGAGCGCTCTGCTCAGATCAATTACGGCATAGCGTGTTTTCAAAACTAGGGAAAATGGAAGCCAATGGATTCGAGGCACCAAGGTGGCTCTGAATGTATTTTCCAGTCAATATCCGCGAAAAAACTACTGGTCCGATCTTGTATTTAACAAAATTATGTCACTGAGAACCAAATATACTTTCAAGCCTCAGAAACTGTTGAACGAATGAAACCTTAGCTGATAATGAAACACTGTGTTAGCCGAGGGTATCCGTATGGGCCTCTTGCTACTGGCGTTAAGTCCAACCCTGGGCAAGCTCTTATCCAGAAATAAAGTTAGCTCATATCCATAGGTATTTATTTAGAGAAGATTGGCTACCTGTCAGCCCTTCCTCCGTATAAAATGAAAGGTTGAGCTTTTTATTGAAATCGGGAGAATAAGAAGGGAGGAATACTTGGAATTTCAAGTAGGTGGACAAAACATAATATTTAGTTTATAAATATTTTATTTGGTTGTGGTTTTTTATCCCACGTAAATTTTAAACAATTAATGAGAGGGAATAGAATAAACAAATCTATCTGTCCCAGCCAGAAATCGAACCTGGATCTCCTGCTATCCGGGCCGGGCATGCATGTGCTACCAGGACATGCATAATGTATAATGTCCTGGTGGCATAACTGGTAAATGCACCGGCCCAGATAGCAGGAGATCCAGGTTCAATTCCTGGCTGGACAGATAGATTTTTTTATTCTATTCCCTCTCATTAATTGTTTAATATTTAGTTTAGGCTAATAAAACTTATTTGATATTCTTTAAGTGTATGGGGTTTATATAGAATGTTCAAATACAAATATTAATAGCGAAGATTCGCTCGGTTCACGCAGCTCATGTTAATTTCATATCTTGTTTTTTGTAGAATTAATGTCTTTAAGATCTTTTTTTTGCTACAAATAACAAACATAGACATGTGTTCATGATCTTTCATGAAAACATTGTAAAACATGACAGTGGAAAACATTGCGATTTAATTGGAGTATTATTTTGTGGAAGCTAGAAATATCATAAAAATTAATAGACACTTATTGAAGTATAATAGACACTGCATTCCTTTAGAAAACCGTCGCCTAAATTAAATAAAAAATATATTTACACACGTTTTTACAAAATTGAAATTATTCAATCTAGTGCGCCTTTTTTTTTTCTTTTTTTTTTCCCTCTTCCAAGAAAATATTAGCCTTTCTTTCAACCACTTTGTGTCTTAGAGGGAGGGGCTTTTATTTGGTCGTCACCCTATATTAAACATCTATGGCTAAGGAAAAGCTTTTATTTATCGGATTCAAACCCGCAGCGCCTGGATTGCAAAACCTTATCGGATCCTCTGGCTACCCTGGCGACCCTAATAGTTCGTCTTTAATTATAAGAAATCGTCTAAGATTTGTATTCAAAACGCCTATAACAGTAGGAAATAGTTTAAATTATTTATTTTTATTTTTATTTTTTTACTTTTATTTATTTATCACATTCTGTTACAATAAAACATTTTGTAATTTGATCTCCACAATGAATTAGAGAAAGAAAAATGACACACAATATCAATCACATGAGGAGAGAAGGTGACCAACGACACCACTCTCAAATTATTTACAGATTATGTCCCCAGGAGGTCACGGGGCCATCTTCGTTTTAGTCGTCGGGGTGGATCATAGAGGTTGGAGTCCGATGACAGGGACTGGGCATATGAATTAGGGTGAAATTGGAGTTTACAGTGGAGGAGCGTGAAGCGAGTGGAGATGAAGTCATGGACGAATGGGATATTATAATCTTGATGGAGGGTAGAGTTCGAGACGTAGTATGGAGCATTTGCAATAACTCTTAGGATTTTGGTTTGGAAGGATTGAATACGTTGGATGTTGGAAGACTTAGCGGCACCCCAGAGTTCTGCACCGTATGTCCAGATCGGTCGTATTAGTGTTTTATATAGAGTCAGTTTATTCTCTGTTGTGAGCTGTGAACGCCTGTTAATAAGTCTGTATAAGAGTCCGTAGCGTCTGTTGAGTTCTTGTCGTTTGATTTTTATATGTTAGCCCCAATTAAGTCGTGAGTCAAGGTGGAACCCAAGGTAACGGACTGAATCCAGGAGGGGTATAGGGATATTATTAAATGTGACATTAGAGGGGGAATCTTTTCTTAGTTGAAAATTTACTTGTACGCATTTGGACTCATTTATCTTTATTCTCCATTTGCTACACCAGTGCTGAATGGCATCTAGGTGGTTTTGTAGAATATTGGAAGCGGTTTTAGGATCAGGATGGGAAGAGAGGATCGCTTTGTCATCTGCAAATAGGGCCAGTAGGGTATTAGGATGGGTGGGGATGTCCACAGTGTAAAGGGTAAAAAGGATAGGTCCAAGCACACTGCCCTGTGGAGTTTAAATTATTAGTAAATTTTAGCTTGCCGTTTGGTTTAAAACGCTTCTTCAGCCCTCTCTAAAATCCTGAATGACGGGTTTAGAATGGCTGCCAGCTAGTTAGTTTATCGCGAGAAGTAGTTAGGTTAGAGAGCTTTTGACAGAACCACACGGTTATGCGGGATAACGAAGAACCGAAACATTTGTTGATTGGGGCTGGGGAAGAATGTTTGTAAACTTTCTGGAGAAAGTGTGTACGCAAAGAAAGAAATGCGACTTGGTGAAACATAACATCTATATTGGTCTCATCCCACCCTCTCGGCTCTCGTCTATAATTATACAGAATTAATAAAATACACTTTCTCACAAAAAAAAAAAAAAAAAAAAAATGTGAAAATGTAGTTGAGAATGCCTAACTGGTCTGTTTTATTACATTATGCTGAATGCAATATTACATATTTTATGTCACCTTCAGGTTATAAAAGCAAAAATCAGTTTTAAAAAAATAAATAAATAAAACGTTTTATACCAACTGAAACTGAAACTTTTATAATAGCTGAAAATGACAAAAATTTATCGAAAGGACTCCTTCAAACAAGTCGAGTGACCTTTGAGCCAAATTGCAGGCTGTCTCCTTTTCAAGTAGGTGGACAAAACATAATATTTAGTTTATAAATATTTTATTTATTTATTTAACATAAACGTTAGAATACTAAATTTCATATCCAATAAAGGTTTTCTTAAACAAATTAAACAGGGGTCATCGTTGGTCGTCGAGTTTCATGCTGGGGAAATTAATCATAGTTTCGAACAGGATGAGATAAATAAAATACTCCAAAATTATTGGGTAATTATTTTATTTTATTATTTCCCAACGTTTCGACTTAACTTGTAAGTCATCATCAGGGTGATCATAATGTATTGAAAGATCTTCGAGGGAGGTTTATGGTCAAATCGCAGATTGTAGATCGCAGTATATTGAAATAAGCTGTTGATAAATTGTTTGTTATAATTAACATGTAACCTTTACAAGTAATTGCAGTGTATTATTTGCACATGACTCAAGATTTTTTAAAATTTTATATAAAACATGTGTAATATTATATTACATTGAATACGGTAATTGACAAATATAATTCTGCTGTATTTATTAATGAAATTCTGTCGAATTTTATCAACATATAATGTTCAAGCAATTAGTTTGGTACTTACCATAAAACATTTCACTGACATATTTTGAATATGGACTATAACTTTTATGTTTCTATAAAGTCCTTTTTATTATCATTATTACTTTAGTTGTATTATTCATAATAAACTTGAAGCTAATAAGATCCTATGACAAATTTTAATGCCCATTACTCTTATTTTCAAATCTTGTTATTATTGGAATATTTATTTGAAAGAAAAAAAAAAGAGCATTCAGGAAAAATGTTTCAAGTTTATTATTCAGCTCACAGGAAGCCATCTATTTGTTTATTTGACTGCCATTGTTGCAAATTTATGAATCTGCGTGTGGTCAGAGAATACAAAATATATGTTAATGTAATATATATATAAACTACTTGTCTAGTTTTTAGTATTTGTTTTGTCATTATTTTGACCCAGAGTGTTGGCCATCATCAGGATTATGGTAATGAAAATTTTAGAAGGATTTCTCACTGTCTGAAGTTGACATGATATGAATGATTGAACTGAATGGGTAGCAAACCACACCCACAAGACAACTGCCAACTAGAAAAAAAAAAAAATAAATAAAAAAAAATAAAAGCAAGCTCTCTGCTTTGAACTAGTTGTAAATGCGCCAAATTTATAGATTATTTATTTTATAATAACTTATTTTGACACATTTACCGTGTTTTAAAAAAGTTTATTTTATTATTAATTCTATTATTAACTATTTAAAAAAAAGTTACGGTTATTCNTTATTCATTGTTATCAAATTACAAAATGTTTTATTTATTTAAATGTTAAGATTTATTATTAACAGAATGTAATATATAAATAAAGGTTATAAAAAAAAAAAACTTTTCAAGTAGTCTGTATGTAGATAGTCTAGAGAACTTCATCTTGTTTGAGGATATTCTATTCTGACTTTCACATTTTCTTTTAATAATAATAGTCTGAGCTTCCCACATATATATAATTTATTGTTTCAATAATATGATAAATAATTTATGACCATAAAGAAAGAATATTACAAAAGTTTTGCAGCGTAGCGTAACAGTAAGACCCATGATGCTGCAAATTACTGTGTGTTCAGACGTATCGATTACTGTATAGCAGTCATCAGCAACTCTTTTCTGGGCTTTGTCATTCATTTTCAGATACATAATGAAGTAAGGGCAATTTTGAGATATAATTTCCCGCGTTTTTTAAGATATAGATCAATGCTTAAAATAAATAAAACTCGCTTTGAATAATGCTGGTATCGTCGGAGAATATGAAAGGAGCAAATTCACTCTGTAGGGCGCTGAGGGAGAAATTAACTTAGAAAAATATTTCTGCTCTCTGGAAAATGCTTAATGAAGACCGGCCTGTGACATATTGGCAGATAAAGACGACCTTAAACTCTTATGCACTAGTAATTCATTCGAGGCGCCATCTGTCGGCACATTCCCGGACTCCGTCCAGCTACTCCAAGAATGCGGATTATTAGAACCTCTAAGGAAGATGGATGTCGCCCCCACCCCTCTCCACAAATTTATGAACACCATATGAGTTCTACTCAAAATTGAACCCACCCAAAAAGATAGCCAATGAGTTCTCGGCATCTATTCAGTATTTATTTACACATTTTAATCAAATATTTACCATATCAATTCCAATTGTGAAAGCAAAACTCAAAATTAACTTTTTTGTTATTGCTGTGTTAGCCTCCCTTGCAACCACTTAGGGTCATTGGAGGGAGGGGCTATCTACAGGTTGTCACCCCATTTTAAACACCCATGGCTCAGGACAAGCTTCCATATATAAATAAAAGATTGACCTGGGCGGGATTTGAACCCGCGGCGTCAGGATTGAGACCCGTACGGATCCCCTGAGCTAGCCTGGCGCCCCTTATTAAACTGTTAATTAATTATTTCATTGAAAGTCAATATTATAAATAAAAGATTGACCCGGGCGGGTTTTGAACCCGCGGCGTCAGGATTGAGACCCGTACGGATCCCCTGAGCTAGCCTGGCGCCCCTTATTAAACTGTTAATTTATTATTTCATTTAAGGACAATATTATTATTAGTGACAGGTTTTACGATAATAACACAACCTGTTAATGAAGAATACTTATCATATGAGCTATGGAAACTATGCACATGTCTTTAGTACTGATTTAGCACTTTATATTACATGTTGAAAACAATTTATCTAAAATAAAAAAATGTTCAAAAACTATGATGTAGATTTTATCACATATGTCTGAAAGGTAAAAACCACTATGAACAGTGGAAATGGTATAATATTTTCGAAATTTTAGTAATTTTGAGATAAGTCGTAAATTAACTCCGTAAAATTGTTTAGAAGTTCATTCGACCTAAAAATCATATGAAACTCAATACCTCGCTGAGACAGACACAAACTTTATTTGCAACATAATTGAATATTTCTTACCATATCCATCTTCTTTCATTCAATAATGATTTATCATAAAAATCAATTTAACTCTTTTCTATTTGAAATTTTACTGATGTAAGTTACTTACGAATTAGATAAAATATCTAACACAAGGGTATTTATATTTAGTTAAAACTCACACAATCCCCAACATATATCATTTATTGACAGGATAACCTTTGGAAATACAAAAAAAAAGTATATAAAAAAAATATACCTCCCATCAAAATGTTATTAGCGCTTGGTCGATAGTTGCAATCGTTTGGCTGTTAGTTATATTTCATTTTGAACTTTTAAACAAAATTGGGCCTCCAACTTAGTGAAAGGATCACCTTACGATCCCCAAGATTGGAACTTTGGGTTTGAGTCCTGTCCTCGGATAAGAAATGGGGTATCTTTTTTCGTAATGGATTTTACATGAGTCTTGGAACGTAAAACATGGAATTCTGTGATAGTGGCTATTATTTTTACTTTTCTCACGCGTATTTTTACAAGTCTTCACCCTGCAAAAATAGTATTTTTCCTGAGCAACTGAGGATAGTCCATTAGTGTAAGAAACTTAAGAATATAGTTATCAGGAATACTTTTATCAGTACGAATTCGGTACAGAACGGAAAACAAAAACTCGGTTGAACTAAGATGAATGCCAATTTAGTTTTCAGATGTTAGTGAAGGGATCTCCCCATCTCGGCATTGGTGCCTGCAACTTCGCAAGTCAACGACCCCACAGGGACTTGCGGTTTGCGAGAGAGGGCCGTTTATGGGCGCAGAGACATGTTCATCTGCCGTAAATTATATCCATTGCGCCATTTTCTAGTCCGCGCATAATGAATCGGCTGGTTGAAACAATCTGGCCTCAGCCTGAGCCCGCACATGTCGTGGGAGACCGTAGTATAGGATATGTTCAGATGCCGATCAAACATATCAATGTGGCAATTCAGAGAAAGGAGCTATCATCCTTGCGTCATAAACTCCCATCTCCGTTTTTCCCAAAGTATAGTGCAGACCACTCCAGAATGTTTTCTATATTTTTAGCAGAGTTCAAAATCTTTTCAGGTGTACGAAATCATTCAATAGACAGATAGAAAGGGTAAATAATTATTCTTTTTTTTCTTCCAAAGCTAGCCTGAACTCAGCTCAAACTTGTAGGGATTGGATCCAGTAGTCAGGTGCAGCCACCTGTCATCACCATTAAATAGCCTACTAATCAGCTGTATCGAATCCTGGCAATTTACACGAGCTAAAAATAAACAAAAATGCTAAACATTATTTTAAAACTATAAATATTTTTATAAAAAAGTAAAATTATAACAAAATATTTTTAATATAAGAAAGTTTTCTTTTCTTTCTTTTTTGCATTTG
>KZ807688.1:36543-89633 GCA_000696205.2 Oncopeltus fasciatus | reverse complement strand
TATTTTGTTATTGTAAAATAAAAAATATTTAAAGTATTATTTTTTTTTTGTCACAGAAAAAAAACGAACAAACTACTCTATAAATAGAATTCACTTTATTCTTAATGAATTTTGTGAAATTCAACTTCATTACATTTTTTTATAGATTATTTACTCACAAACCTAAATATACACATTCATTTACTACTACAAAGATTCGAATTTTTCTTCTGGAAGTTTTTCTAATAATAGTGTGGTCAATTTTGCATGTATATATATGTGTTGTCCGTGGGCGATCGTGTGTGTGGAGTTCATCGTATTTATGTGACTGAAATTTTGGAGAGGGGGTTTAAACTTAGTTGTGAAAATGTATTATATGTGTGAAGATTTTTATAATATTTTTTTTGCCTGAATATACTCGCATTAAGCATTGCATAATACATCGAAGGAAGACTATACTTTCTATGAATCCTTTAAAAAAGAAACTTTTATTGCTTACTCTATTGAAATATTCTAAATAAGGTAGTCGTTGATTTGAGGATATATTTAGTAATGATTTATTTTACCAGACATTATTATTTACTCTAAAGATTCTTAATCATACAAAAAAAATGATTAAGTTGTAAAATATAATCATGTTGATATTATTATTTATGTTCACAAACGTGACGTTGAACAACTCAAACTTGACTTTTGGCACCGGACAATGAAACTCGACTCTGAGAGATATTGCATATACTTATTTGCTTTACTGTCATACGTAAGATTCATTAATAAATATATTTTGCTGGTAATATATAATTTTTTAAGAAGAGTCTACTGCCTCCCTGTATAAAATAAATACAAAAGTGGAAAGAGGTGTAGGCTTTCTGAATCTCTTTATTGAGCAGGTGCCTGGCTACCCCGTTTGTACTACACGGGTAAGGAATGCACCTCTCCTCCAATCGGTGCTAAAGTTCATGCCGCACTATTTATAGGGGTGTCTCTTCAGCTACCTGCCGACAGTCTCCCTCCTCACTCTCTCTTTCTCCTTTTACTGCAATTACTTACATTCTTTATTTAAACTGTCTGAATCAGCCCCGGAGAAAAAAAAGTTTATTCTAAATTTTAAAGCATTCCATTGTTTTATATTATTAGAATTAAATATTCCGAGACGCCAATTGGAATGTATGTAAGTGTACCTCGAGGATCTAATTCGGTGCTGTGTTCCCTGATTTGATCATAATCAATATTCGCTGTATTTCCACGATACCCTTCCTCTCAGATTGTAGGATCTACTCGTAATCCTCCAAAGCTGGTCATATATTTCTTTGTGTTCTGAAAGGTCAGTTATACTTCCTTTGAATTTTGGAGAGGTCATGTTCCTGTACTGGGCATTGTACACCCAGTCTGATTGTTTCTGGTTTCATTGCTTATTCTTGTTTAATACAATAAAGAAAATTTTTTTAAATAAATACATTTTATTAGCAATTGAATTCTTTTGAGAGTGGTGTCATTGGTCACCTTCTCTCCTCATGTTATTGACATTGAATATCATTTTTTTTTGTTTTTAAATTCATTGTGGTGATCAAATTACAGAATGTAATAAATAAATAAAAGTTAAACGAAGAAAAAAATTAAATTCTACATATTTCGTGCAACTTGTGTGTAGAATGTAATTACTAATAAAGATTATTTATTATAAAATCATAAAAAAATTTATCGCAGTAAGACAGAAAAAAAAACAATAAAATTAGAAACATGTAGACTGGGTGTAGAATAACGAGTGGAGTAACACGACCTCTCAAAATTAAAATGAAGCATAACTTCGATCAAACACCTAACTTGATCTACATACAGAAATTAAGCAGATATCTAGGGATTTTTTTAAACATTCTAATCAAAGATTTTTTTTTTACTTTTTGGCTTCCTATAAAGGGCAATATTATTTTTTGTTCTTTTCTTATTTACATTTGTACTATCAATTATATTTTTCTTTCTTTTATTTTCATTTATGTCATTATTTTAGCAAGACTATATAGGGTACAAACATTGATTTTATAATATTATTAGTATATTATTTCTAATATTTTATTCATTTGTTTTCATTGAATTTCTTAAATACATTATAAGAATGTACATAATAAAAGAGTATATAAATTATGTAATGTATTTGTATGTAATGTGTATAGTGGTAATTATACCACGTTGCAGGGGAAATTTTTGAAAGAGGCTGTATAT
Organism: Oncopeltus fasciatus; assembly: GCA_000696205.2. Lineage (NCBI taxonomy): Eukaryota > Metazoa > Arthropoda > Insecta > Hemiptera > Lygaeidae > Oncopeltus > Oncopeltus fasciatus. The sequence continues at coordinate 87,434 of KZ807688.1, read as the reverse complement.
AAATCAGGAGTTAATCTCTTTTTCCAATAAATTAAATAAAAGAAGATTACAGGCAGTGGCTGTGGATTATTTATAGGCTCTGGAAGAAACTTAAGAGTAATGGCAAAATTTTGTAGATCGTGGGTTTTATAAATTCATACATAAATAAAAGAATAATTTTTTCTAACTATGATGGCAAAAAAATGGTTAGTAACAGTTTTAAAGGAACTTCTTTAAATACATAAAATGTGGGGGAAAATTTATCAAATATATAAATAAGTCAGAAAATTTTAGTTCAAGATATCGAGGCCTGATGTTTTACATCAGGTGTTTATTTTGGAAATGCAGTCAGAAATGTTTCCTGTTTAAACTGTTATAATTTATTTAATTAGCATCCTCAATCAAAGCATTAAGTTATATTAATTAATTATTACAAGTTTCCCACACAGATACCGTTAGTTACGCAACTAAAATATTTTTATATCGTAACAGTCAAATTTTATGGATAAAAGGATTGGGATTTTACACTACGCACACATATCTACATATTAAACGAGATTCAAATTAAAGTTAGAGTAAGGCATATACATATTTTAAAAAAATTCTCAAGAAAAAATAGTCATTTTATAACGATATTAAAATTTTGAAAGAAATGTAATGTAAGAGAAATGAACTCATCCCCCCCCCCCCTCATACACACTTAAGCGTCCAATAATCTGCTGTGACGAAATTAGACATTTAATCTTACTATGGATAATCTTGTACCAATAAATATTTGGTATATGGTTTAGTTTTTTTTGCATTTTATAGGTGTAGGAAAATTTATACATATATATAATTTGATCTTAATCCCTGGGGAAAATGTGGCTTAGAGCAAATAGAAGTGAACGATGAGAGCTTTGCCTCCACATTATAACAGAGCAGGTTTATTAGTCTGTCAAAGAGGCAGCAATACTTATACAAAGACCATTCGGGTTTTCGACTCCATTTTTACAAGCATAAAACGGCAGAATAAAGTTGTCTGAGCATGCTTCGTTGGGGATCACAAAGGAAGCAACTCACATACTTAACGCCGTGGGGTGGGAATTGGTAGAAAAAAAAAGAGAAAATATTAGAGACGAAGCGAAGGCTTAAGACGCGCTTCAAAAGATAAGTTAGACTTCTTTTTCTGCCTCTTCAACAGCTCTTTTAACTGTGCTTCTTTCAGGAACCCCATACGGAATTTATAGCAATCGCATTTATTTCATCCTTACTAAATAAACTAAAGTTATTTTATTTGTTTTTTCTTACTATGTGTGTGTGTGTGTGTGTGTGTGTTTGTGTTTCCTAAGTTCATATATTTCCTGATATATTTTTGTGACTGTAAATAATGCAAAATAATTATAATAGAATTAAACTCCACTAGAAATCGATAGTACTCTTCTTTCTTTCTCTCTCTCTCTTTCTATTGTATCTGAGAGTCCTGTGAGTGTGGAGAGATTATTCTTAGCAGATTTCTTTGTCTCTCGTTGTCACCGTTCCCTTTGTCTCTCTCTCTCTCTCCCCCCCTCTCTCTCTCTCTCTCTCTCTCTCACCCCCCTCTCTCTCTCTCTCTCTCTCTCTCTCTCTCTCCCTCCCTCCCTCCTCTCTCGTGAATAAAGCCGTATGTTCACTTTTACTTAGCTCTTACTGCCATGGAGGGATCATTCATACATTTACTCTCCCTATACATACACACAAATGGTGCAGCAAAGAAATTCATTAAATATTTTCCTTCTGAAATTCCTTTGAAATTTTGGGATGCACATATATTCACTCAAAGTTTGTAAATGAAAATATATTTTAAAAAAATATGGAATCATTAACAAATTATTTTACATTTACATTTTATTTTTCTTATATATCTTTATTACTTTTCTGATAATTTAAAATATTACTTCAATTTTACATATTTGTTATTCTTGACGTTTTTCCTGTTTTTTGTTATTTTGTTAATTATCTTTTTTAAAAAAAAAAAAAAAAATTTTAACCTTGTTATTGATTATTATTGATTTCATTACATTTGGACGTTTCTTTAGAATTGTTCAAACGCTGAGGCAAATAGTTGTTGATAGAGGGATTACTTGGCCTACCGACTCCGGCTAGTGATTCTTTAAGACATTGAGATGAGAACGAAAGGGACCAGGTGAGAATTGGCAACAGTAGCGAGCCTCTGTTCTATTTAATTCTTCTTTCGTTCGTCAACAAACAGGTCCATCGACCCTAGAGTAGTTCTCTTCCGTGCTGGGGTTGTACAGAATTTTGTTCATGGCAGTGGGTACCACTGTTTTTGAGAGAAGTTCTAAAGCTTTCAGCTGTTGTTGAATTCCTTAGGGACCGATTTTATCTCTTATAACGACAGAGTGTTCTTTGAACTATCGTTCGTACTTATGGTATCTACAGCGGCTACCACGGCACAGGACAAGTTTTATTTGTGCCCTGGTAAAAGCCTGCGTGGGGTTTGAACCTGCAGCGCCAGGATTTGAGAGCTTAACGGATCCTCTGAACTACCCTGGCGCCCCTTTAGTGAAATTTTATTTTTATAGTTCGAATATTTTGTAACTATATACAGGTACTGTTTAGCGATACAGTTATTTTATTTTTGCCCATGCATTTGAGAAAAGAGCATCAGAATTTTTTAATTAGAGTGAAACTAATTTTTATAGTGATTTTGCTAAGTTTATCTCTTTTCTTGTCATTTCTTTATTGATTTGTACAGGTGTAACACAGATTTCTCAGTGTATTTTACTTTCAACTCGAGGTTTATACACCTCTTACACTCCCAGCTACCTTTTCGAAATGGCCTTTCGCGGGAAGTTCGCGAAGTCTTATCCTTGACACGGATTCCGATTTAGAATCCCCCAGATCTGCGAGGGTTGATCCGGATCTGGGTCGGAATGCTCTCTGTCAGCTGTTCCGTACTGTATCAGCTGGCCTGCAGAAATATATTTGTATTTGTAGGACGATATCTAGGGATTAGATCTCTCTCACACTCTCTCTCTCTCTCTCTCTCTCTCTCTCTCTCTCTCTCTCTCTCTCTCTCTCTCTCTCCTTCTCTCTCCCTCCCTCACTCCTTCCCTATANCTCTCCCTCTCTCCCTCTCTCTCTCTCTCTCTCTCTCTCTCTTTCTCACTCTATCTCTCTCTCTCTCTCTCTCTCTCTCTCTCTCCTGTACAACTGTATCGTAACCTGATGGCTTTATTTATCCCTATAGGAATTAACACGCTATATTATGCCCATATTTGCAAATATTCAAAACTATATGGTAGCGAATAGTATGGCAAACATGATTCTATTAATTTTTTATCTATAATGAGTGATTCTTTAGAAATTATAAACATAAAAAGAAGAACGCAAATCAATAAACAAATATATAATCCTTTTATTCAAATTCATAAAATTCAAATCCTTAGCAACTCCTTTATTATAATATTTTACATTACGATTATTTCTAATTTATAGTGATTTTCATTTAAAATAAGCTTTTTCTCTTGTCTTTTTTAATGGTAATTAAAAGGTATAGTACTGATTTAAGAAATAAATCATTAAATATTAAATAAAAGTAAATTTAGAACTTTGAACTTTTTAGTAATTTTATGTTAATTATCACTGCTATTTAGAAAAATTTCACTTTGTACTTTTTAAGTTCAACCTTAATAATTACATTCTTAAGTAGTTACCAAAAAAAGTGTTTTTCGTTAAAATGTTATGGACATAAATTTTAGAACGTTAAATTTTACATTTATAAAAACATTTCATTTCTCATTACTAATGAGATATTAAGTATATGTAATTTTTTCTTCCACGTGAAATTTCAGCAAAAAAAAAAAATATATTCAACTATTTTCAAATCAAAGCCAAAATGCCAGGTTGGTTTTTTTATTTTTAAAATAAGGGTGACCACACAAAACTCGAATATATTTTAGAACATATTTTTAAATAATAATAAAACATAAGAATATTTTCCTAAATATTTAATTTTAGTAAAATTGTAGAAAATAAATCGTATTGTATTACATTTTAATCTCTTTCTAAACCTCTATCTCAACCCACTGACTATACGTAAGAAAATTAAGTGTGTGTGTGTTTGTACGTGCATGCTAGTAAACATTTCTCCTTTGTACGATCAGTAAGATCCGACAAAAGTTCCATCATGGCACCAATGTAAATACCTTAATTTTTTCATGGAAAGTCTGCTATGAGGCTTATACTACTTAAAGTGCAATATAAAGAATGATAAATATATTATATATGAGACTAAGTATATTTTTAAAGCTTTTATATTTTTAATTTTATTTTTGGTTAAAAGACTATACCGAGACTTAACAAAAGTTAATAAGATACAATGTAGCTTTTTGACGATTTTTTTTCCTTCGTTTTCCCCAGTGATTTGTTATTCCTGAAAAATGTTGACTTCTTCCAACCTCTCGAAATTAAACGCAGCAAAAATCCTTTTTCTCTGTTACAGACTTAGATGTTTCTCCCAATTTGCCTATATGGTATTAAAAAAATGGTCCTTTTTTCAAATGTAGTACGCACAAAAAAAAAAAATTCATAATAGAGTCAGAAAGTACTACTTTTTAAATTTTATTGCCTATAATTTCAGTAAATAGCTAGAATACGGTATAATGAATTACCACAAAATTATTCCTCTAATATAGAGCATTATTTATGGGTACATATTTCATATGGTTAAATGTATTGGTTGAGAATTGTTTCCTGCCGTATAAATTCTCAGTACTTTAAGAATAATAATATTTTAATTTAAATTATGGCAGAAAATAAATGTATAAATATGCTTTATGCTTGCTTTGTTGAATATTTTGAGCCCTATGCAATTTAAAATCAACATTTCATTTTTAACTGACCCCCACCTGTGTACTACAGTGCTAGCAACTTATGGCCTTCTTTCTCGGTAGTTGCTATAAATGCAAATTTGAAGAGTGCATAATAGCTCGTCTGAGATAGAGGCTTTTCTTCTTCTCATTGCATTCTCCTTTTCTAAACTTACATGCATCTGGGCATAAAATAATAAATTCTTTGAGAGAGCATGTGTTTAGTCTACTTTAATGTTAAGTTTATGACTGAATAATTTGAAAAGCATTTAAATAACATTTGATTTTGATCTTTATGACCGTTAATACTGGCCAAGAAAATTTCACTTATTCTTTCCTTTTTGAATAAAATAGCTTGGTTGAAGAATTTTCGCTCACATTTCCTAAAATCTCCCAAAGAGGTTTGAGGTGGGAGTTAAAGTGGTAGTTTTTCAACCCTGATATATCTGTTTTAGCTATGATCAGTCCCTTCCATTAGCCTGAAATGTAGGCCGAAACGTTGGCAATAATGAAAACGTATTTTTTTTTTTTTTTTTTTTTTTTTTCTAAGATATTTTATTCATTCTAATTTAAAAGTACTTTGTAAACGTTCTGATGAAGTCCCTTGAAGCGCTTACTCCTAATCATTAGCATAAACCACATTCCAGAGGCCACCATTGTTTTTTTTTTTTTTTTTTTTTTTACAAATTAGTCCTTATTTCTCTAAATCCTAAGACCGACTTCCCGACTATTCCTACCTCAAAAAGTTCGACGGTAACTATCTCCAAATTGATACGACTACTTTATGTAAAAGACAATTTTGACGTTATCGAGCTGACCGGACAATTTGATCCTCATGTTCCGATCATGTGTGTTACAAACTCTTGAATTTCAAAAACTTTACGAAAATGTTTTTTTCGTGGTTATGGCAGTTTTCATCTAACTGATCGTGGACTTTGAAATTTCGGAATTTCGACAACTTTACGTTGTAATTTACCCACTTTTTTTTTTCTTAAACGCAAACTTTATTGAAAGAAAACAATTGTTGAATATGCTTTGACAATTATGTATAACTACATTTTCAAAATATTATTGACCGTCATTTGTTTGTCATTCATCTGAGACCTCTAGCAATCCTATAAAGGCAGTCCTATGCACAAACTGAAACTTATGTAATTGTTTTTACATAATGCTCATATGACTTGAGAGAACTGTGATTTAAATTAACATTGGCTGCGGGACAGGTCTTACCAGCTCCATGATTAAGACAAGAGCTAAACGAGAGAAACGGTTGTAAGATTCGGATTCGGTGCATCCGAAACCTCCACAGGGTGGTCCACTTCCGTTTGGGAATTCGGTTATCGACAAGCTAACACATCTGTACTCATTACAGCGTTTATTAGTATTTCTTTTATTTAGTTTTTATGATCCTTAAAAATCACCGTTAATTTTAAGGTTATATGAAAGTGATTAAGGTTTGTAATAAAATGCTCCTTCTTTTATCATTTTTTTAAAAATCTTTTGCTTCGTAAATTATTCTTGTCATAAGAAGAAGGTAAATTAAATGACCGTGAGAGGGGTTGGTGCGGAATGATTTACTTTATGAGCCAGAGAGTAAGTAGCAAGGCGCGCCGCGGTTTTGGAAAGGAAGCCCAACGAGGTGCAGGTGATAGGAGGCTTTTGGATTACAATAGCTCATTGTGACGTCATGAATCCCCTTCCAAGGAGGCAGGAGACAAATTGGAGGTGGTTTATGAGCGAGTGGGTCCTCTTTTTCTTTACGTAGCTATTCAGAATGCCAAGGAATACCTTTGGAGCCAGCATAACAAAGGTCTGAGGATAAAAAAAAAAAAAAAAAAAAATGATTATCTTTGCTAATTTCCTCCAAAATAATAAATTGTGGAATTTAAAGGCAGTCTTATAAAGAATACTTATTATTACCAAAACTTACAGGTTAATTTCTTATAATTATCACGTGTCTTCTTTTTTCTTCACAATATATGTTTCTCATAATCTTACATTAATTATATTTTAGCGTTATATCATAAAATATTGAAATTTCATTTTTTACTAAATGTATATATATAAAAGAAATATATTTTAAACTTAGATTTGAAATATCTATTGTAGTTACCTGGGTATTTAGGATGTAACTGTATATCTTTAAATAAGATAATATAATAATAATATTTCTAAGGCGTAAATTTTACAATCTTAATATGAGAAATAATTAAAACTTTACTAATAGGCCCTATGCAAATATTTAAAATAGCTTTAATTTCATATTTTGGTGAAATGCTCTGGTAGGCATACCGTTACAGTGCTTTACAAAATGTGACAAATGAATTTCTATATTTTAGCAACATTTATTTTAAGATTGGACCTTCTGTTATGAGGCTTTGGTATGATATTTTAGAAATAATATTTATAAGGTTACGATTTTTTTTATATAGTATATATTCTTCAAGAAAAAATAATGGAAAATTTTGGATAGTTAAATCAAAAAAGGAATTTTATTGAAATAGTTGTTTATACGTTTCCAATTATTTTCCAATAAGAAAGTTGTAAAATTTATAGTATTAGTTGAATGGAAATTACTCTAAAATATTTTAAATAACCATTAATCGGATGGTTTCTCTAGTGTTTTTTCATTTTCCAGTATTGACATTATGATTTGGGTCAATCATGTCATTGATCTGAGAAATAAATATTAATATTTTCATAGATTATAATATTGCTATTTTAATTCTTTTATATCATGGAAATTTTCATGTTTTTGAATATTATTTTAAGCTGAAATTGAAGCTTATTTTGGTTTCTTTCACAATAAAGTCATTCATGAGAAAAAAAATCATTTTCCAGAGTATTATCATTTCCAATAATAGCTGCGTAAAAAAATCAATATGATGTATTTTTGTTATACTATGTTTCATATAATTGTTATATTATGTTTGATTTATAATTTTGTATAATATTTCAAAAACTCTGACAAACATATAAAGTGACTGCACGAATTATTGAAAGCGAAAAAAAAAAAGTAGATATTGTGTTTGAAAAGAGATTAATTTGAATGCAAATTTATTGAATTTAACTTACTAAAGATTTATTCATATTTTATTTTTACGATATAAAGTTAAGTTTTATATAATCTTTGAAAGGTTCATGTTGTTGTCAGCTGTATTTAGTTTTGATTATACAATTACCTTGCTGATAATCAATCACTTTGAAACAGTCCCACTGAATCCTTAATTGAATTGTGTTGACAATTTTATTTTCCGTTGGCAAATAAATCTTTTGCTGAGTTAACTATTTATTAATGCAATTTGTGCACCTTTGTCTTTTTCATGGTCACCATGAAACACACTCAAAGTATACATTTATTCAGGATTATACATGACCTTCACTACATCTAAAGAAGGATTCATAAATTCCTATAATATTTATTTCCCGGAAAACGGGTTCATCATTGTCTGAATAAAAGCGCGGGGCTATTTCTCTCTAGGATAATTTTGATTATATAAAAATATACCTATATATATATNTGTGTGTGTGTGTGTGTGTGTGTGTGTGTGTGTGTGTGTGTGTGTGTGTGTGTGTGTGTGTGTGTGTGTGTGTGTGTGTGTGTGTGTGTGTGTGTGTGTGTGTGTGTGTGTGTGTGTGTGTGTGTGTGTGTGTGTGTGTGTGTGTGTATGTGTGTGTGTGTGTGTGTGTGTGTGTGTGTGTGTGTGTGTGTATGATTAAATGGGGCTTATATGATTTGTACTATTTGTACTAGCTGAATATTTTGTACGAAAATGAAAAGGCAAAAACGTGTAAGATTATATATGTTATGTTATATATTTTATTATTATATATGTTATACATATGTTAGTATTTTTATGCACAAAAGATAAATATATTCAATAAGTTCAGCTGAAGTGTTACGCATATATTTTCACAAAAGAAAAAATTAGCCATACTTGAGAATAGTATAATAATATAAGAAATTAAAATTAGCAACGACAGAAAACACTATGAAATAAATATTAAACCAAAATACCACAATATTATATTAAGTGAGACATTACTTAAAATAAGCCAATAGACTTGCTCTACTAAGCAGTACGTACTTTGCAAACAATTGGATTTAATTTAATTTGCTTCATTCACTGTAACCTTCCTACGATCTATAAGTGTTAAGCTCAGTATTTTTTAATTATTTATTAAAATAAATTATTTAAACTATCAAGTAAGCCTAACATGAATTTGTCTTCAGTTAGATCGCTTCCTCAAAGGACTTTAGTAATCTGAAATATAAATATACTTCAGTTAATGAATAACTTTGTAGGAGAAGCGATGATTCTCTTAACAAATAGAAACAATAACCCCAATTTTTCAATATAATAAATAAATTACTATTTAACCGTGAATAAGATAATAATTAAAGTCATTATTCAGCTGCCAACAACAATAAATGGTTAACAACATCATATATTTAGCTGATTAGAGAAAATGTTAATAAAAGTTATTATTTTTAATGAAGGTATAAATAAAATAATTCTAAATGGTTACATTAATATTTCTTTAGTATACCGTAATATCTTTCACAAAAAGCTGAGTAATTTTATTTTAGTGCTTCTTCTGCTCACGTTCATACTAATAATTCAAATCTTGAACAACCCTTCGATATACTGTCACATTATGTATGTTTATGTATATATATATATATNCCCCTGTGTGACTGACTCCTTTATTTGCGCTTAAAACACCACAGTTTGTTTGAGCGACGCGTTCCCTCACATAACTCTTTGTGTCAACCATCGTATCCCTCTAAATACAGAAAACAGTGCTGGAAGAGTGAAATTTTCATTTGTGAAATGTTATTCTAGAACTACATAATATGTTGAGCAATGTACTTATTTATTTAATGTATTTAAAGATTTGATAGTCGTTATACAATTCAATCATCCTTCGTGTCATTTAAGCTGACAATAAACATGTCAATCGGTTTTCTAAAAAGAATCCTAAAAGCTCAATTTAATTTCTTAATTTTATTCGAATCCTCGAATTTGCATTCTTTAATAAAATATTTTAATTGATTATATATTCATTATATAATGATAATTGATTATCTATCAGGAGAACAATAGCTATGTTTCTTCGGGATTCTCCAAGAGGGACAACTGTGATAAGTTTTATGAAACAAACACGTCCAGAATACGGCCTTGTAAACATAATTTATTCTCTAAATAATAAAATGTTATTTAAGTCGGCAGTACACTGGGTTATTTATAAAGTAAAGAGATAAATATTTACAATGGCATCAATTAGCGATAAATTCGACGTTCCCTCTTACCCCTTTTCTGCCGTTAGTGCCACGTTCGTAAACAGGAAGGAGTTGGAACTTTTTTTTCCGTCGTAAAAGAAAAAAATTCCCTCCCATCTGAATAGCTAAAGAGAAGGAGGTAGAGAGATGGCCGTACAAGTGCTGATTCAATTTGTCGATTTACATATGCGACCTTGGGGAAGCGTATGCGGCCCGTCTGACATCGTACAGATTAATTTATTGTCATGCCCCATCACCTCCACGGCTACATTCGCCATCCGATAGACAGTCAAGACAATTCCACTTGAATATTCTCTCAGGAGAAGTAGTCTTCTCACTTTCCTTCCTTACTTAGCCCTGGATCCTTGGGTAGCATAGTCTTACAGTATGAGATGTAACCATAAACCTCCTTCGGAGATCTCCCCTTATGATGACCCGGACGGATAACATAATTCCCTAACGATTTTGGATAATTTATTTTTCTCATCCTGGCCTAAACCCTGACTAATTTCTCTAGCACAATACTCGACGATCAACAAACCTCCAACAATGTATCACAGTGACTTTCTCATAAAAAGTATGAAGTAACTGACAGTTTTATAAGTTTGAGAATGATTGGATTTGGAACATGCCCAAATTGACCTATGATTATTTCTATGGACAACATTGCGAAATGTTAGCTAAATATATTTTTAACAGAAGGTGTGTAAACTAAACATATTTCCTCTTTTTTATTAAAATATACCCAAAGAACTGTAAATGACTAATTCTATCTTACAAGTCGGAGAGGACAATGATGATAAAATAGAAGATAGCTAAGGCTGCCTGTAGGATAAATGGTGGAAGATCTAGACCCGCTGAACTACAGTCTTAAATACCTTTTTTCATTAACAAATTTCGTTTTTATTGAATTTTATGTTTTGAATTAGGATGATAGTACATAAGATATTGCACATATATATATATATATATAAACATACATAACAGTTTGTCCAATAGTTTATTTTAGTATTTAGTTTATATATATCTTTTCAGACTTTGATTCCATTCAGCTAAATGAGTCCAGTAACTCTAAGTAAGGAAGGTGTTGTGTCAAGTAATATATGCGTCATATATTTCACTAAGAATCTAGTGTGTAATTACTTTAATGACATCAGTAGAGACCTTATTTTCCTCGTTATAGATATCATTGACAGAAATTTGCTGTTTTCAGGTTCTGGAGGTTGGTCACTGTATGAGGAGGCAAGCATATTTTGCACTTTTGCTTTTGTATCCGCACTTAAATTAAGAAATCACCATAATAGAGTAAGACAAAAATTTACAAGTTGATCAGCCATGTTTGTTTGGCATTTGATATTTTTATAAAAAATTAAATTTCCGATTAAGATTTGAGAATTAATTAAGATCAATATTTCTCAAGAATAAGCACTTTAAAGGACTTCATTTAAATTCATTAAAAAAAAAAAATACATCTACTGCCAGCGAATCAAATTAGCTGCAATATAATAATACTCCCTATTTTTTCAATTTTGTTCTCGATAAAACGTATGGACACCTTAGAAAGAGGTTTTTTTCTCAAACAAGAAAAATGTAAAGCGTAAAATTATTTTTTTTCTAAATTGCTGTTAAAGATGCCGTCAAACAGAAGCTGCTTAAACTAAGTTTATTTTCTATAAATTAAACTAGGACTTAAATAACAATTTATAACCAAATATGGACAAAAATTGTATATTACTTTATGAATGTTATTAAAATTAATGAAGAGAGTGAGATGTAAGAAAGGGTAAAGACTTTTCTTACTCTAGTAATGTGTTTTTTGACCCTGGAGATTATTAGTAGAGAATTTGTTGGTTCCGGTCAAGGTTGATAAAAAAAAAAAAAATTATTTGTTATTATCAGCCCACGTTTCGGCTTACTGTGTAAGCCATCTTCAGGTCAGGACTATTATGAAGGCGGGAGGGGACTGCAGTCATGTAGATCTGTTTCAAGTGACAACACGTCCCTTCTCGCCTTTATGACAGCCCTGAAGAAAATGGCTTAAAATGTAAGCCGAAACTTCGGCAGATAATAATAAATAAATAAAAAAGAAAAAGTAAAATTTAAAATCTCTACATTTCTGTTATTTTTTTTATTTAGAATTATGAAAAAATGTATAGTACATAAAAGATGTAAGATAGAATAAAAAAATCTGTCCCAGCCAGGAATCGAACCTGGATCTCCTGCTATCCGGGCCGGTGCATTTACCAGTTATGTTACTAGGACGCGCTAGATAGCCCGCCCGGATACCAGGAGATCCAGGTTCGATTCCTGGCTGGGACAGATCGATTTTTTTATTCTATTCCCTCTCATTAATTGTTTAAAATTTACGTGGGATAAAAAACCACAACCAAATAAAATATTTATAAAGAAAGATGTAAGATAGAATTTTCCAACTTTTATATTCTATTATATTTTTTTTAAACGAATATATATTTCTATATTTATGATCGTAAATGTGAGATTTATTGGGGTCTTTCACTTCACATGTAAACTAAATTCAATGTCGGGCTTCGTTTTGCAATTTTAATAAAGGGGATTTGTTTTCAGCGGCAATCTTATGTTTTGGGTAGAGGTCGTTTACGGCGACGCCAAATTCAAGCCATCTGTCGGTCACGACTTTAGTCATGTAGATTTTTTTCAAGTGAAAACGGGTCCCCTCTCGCATTGAAGAAAAGCCCTTAAGAAAAAGGGATTACAATGTAAGCCGAAACGTCGGCAGATAATAAATAAAATATTTTTTCAATATTTTATTTATTTCAAAACATAAACCTAATATAGGGTGAAATATTGTTGTAGGCCCTCAGCCAACGGATAATTGACTATGACGAAACTTTTTAAACAAAATTTTTTTCTCAGAGGGGCTTCTACTCGTCCCTTAAATAGAGTCTCGCATTAAAAATCTGTAAGTAAATAGAAAATAGAAAATAAAAAGTATTTGGGTGATCTATTTTTCATCGTTTCTCCCAATCACCCTTGTGTATCGGGGCATATATGCTGGGACATAGAGCTTAATGCCTACGGGTCGTGTAGGTGAGAGTGTATGCGGGTAATTAGCGAGCCCTGCGCGAGTAGGGAGGTTATGTTACTGTTTGGGTGGTTATGTCGCCTCCGCGTTATCTCTCACTCTCTTACGACTTGTTGTCCCCTGTTATCAGGCGGTGCCCCGACTCGAAGCCGTCGAAAACATTCCTCGAGGCGTCTCTCATCCGGGGCCTGGAAAAGTGAGCTGGGGCCGTCTCTCTTGGGCTCACTCCAAGAGTCCTCCGCATTCTTCAGCTGGGCTCTTACAGGAAGAGGAATTACTCCGCCAGATGGTGGTCGAACTGGAGACGGCATTTCTCAGTCTGAGGCTTAGCTTACATACATTTTAGAGACATTTGTTAGACTACTTGTTCTTCGAATAGGTTAGGCTTAAGCTAGTTAAGTGATGAAATAATGCCTCCATGTTCTAACAAATTATTCACTTGTTATTAGCTTATGTATCATATTATTTTATTTTGCTTTACAGAAACTTCAATATCGACGCTTATTTCTTTTAGAGTTTTTCCGTAGAAATTCATTTGAAAAATTATGCATCCGATATATACTATCAAAAATTACATTTATAAATTTGTGAATTTGTAACTTATCATTGTTTATCTAATCATAGAATTTTAGGACGTATATATATTAAAAAATTCAAAATGTGCTCTTCTATTTTCTAGTTGTTGATAAAAGGCGAAAGGACAAAAATAAAAGGCAATAAATCAATAACTAGTTTCACGTTACTAGACGCCTCTTAAGTGTCATAAAATATATGTATTATATAATCTATAAGATTGAACCTTTCGAATGGAGAGTTTTTGACCGTAGATATTATTAGAGGTTTTTTGTTGGGGTTCGGTCGAGGTAGATACAAAAAATACAAATTTAAATAATGTGTATTTTAAAATTATCTGCCAAAGTTTCGGCTTACATTGTAAGCCATCTTCGGAGCTGTTGAAATACAATGTCATAAGAAAAAAAAAATTAAATGATTCACATAATTATTATACAGAATTGCCATAACTAAATGTAATGTGATATCAAAAGTATGAATGTAGTAAAATATTTAGAAAAATTCAAAATACAAACAACAAACTACAAAAATATGTATAATTCACCACATCTACCTTTCATGAAGTCGAGAGAGATACTCTCTACCCCCACACATATAAATATATATACATACATGTTTAAAGTAAATTTAGTTTGTTATTTAGAAATTTGATTTTTTTTTTTTGGTTAAGTAAAGAGGGGAAGATGAACTTTTTTAACTAATGTAGTAGGTTTTATAAAAATTACGATTTTAAATTATTAATTGCTCAGAATTAAAACAAATATTTTATTCCTTTCTTAGCTGAAGGATTTCAGAAAGTCATCCGAACCAAGTACTCAAGCTTATCTTTGTATCTCAAATAGTTGGCAACATAATGATTCCACATTCCTTATGAGATATCTGTCGGTTTCGTTCATATTCATCAATATAAAGAATGAGGCGAATAGGAAATAAAAAAAAAAAAAATGTTAAAGGCGTCATCTGACGAAACACTTTTGTAAAAAACTTTCCTAGCCATTCCTCAACTCTTCAAAATATGGCACGCTAAGCCATGTTCGCAATTACCAAAGTTCGTTTACTGAAATAGTGTGATGGCCGAAGCTGAGTGACAGTGAGGGCTATTATGGTCCTTGGCACTACTCTCCAGATACTTAAGTAACTTTATCATGAAATAAATAAAGTTCCCTGGCAAGGTGCAAAGACATGGCTTCCCTCCAACTTTATACAGAGCAAATCTCCAAATGCATCCTCTTTGCTCTTTGAAGAGATGGCTCTTCAACTAATATTTACATTCCTTCGCCATTGTAAATATTAATTGTATTTAGCCCTGAGTTACCTAAATGTTACTTTAAAAATAAAATTAGGCAGAAGCATTAATGCCTAAAATAAATACATTTTTTAATACTGAAATTCACAAAATGAAAAATTAATATTTTTTTGGCTTTCTATACAATCGCTTGTAAGGGGGCCATTGAGAGCAAACCTTTTATATTATTAACGCCATGACATGGAACATATTAATATTTTTGAAAAAAGCGGCCCAGAGGGAAATTTGAATCCCTTTTGCCCTTATTTTAAGTAAAGGTTGTGTGTCGAGTTAGCTGAGGGGATCCGAGAGGGGTCGAATCCCGCCCTTGACAGGACTTTATTAATAAATTTAAGCTGTCCTTACGTCATGGTGTTTAAAGTGGGGTACTTATCTCCAAACAGCCACTTCTTCAATTACCTAGTAGTTGAACAGGATGTAAAAAAAAGGGAAAACACTTAAATTTATGCGAGAAGTATGATCCTTTACTCATATATTTATATGTAAATAAATATATTACATTATACTGTGCATAATAACTAGTGTTTAGAATAGACGAATGTATTGTTTTTTTTTTAAATTCTCTCAGAGACTTCTATTGCTATTTCTCTTAAAAAATAGCTTAAAGTGATTAAATTATGGTTTTAATTACATAGTTTAAAAATAACATTATTGCAGTGGAATAAAGCGTTTCTTATCGACAGCAATATCACGCATCAGCCACGATTAACAGGAACTCTGACCTAGTAAAGGAATTAATCTCGGACGACCTTCTCATCCAATTAATCTTTCCTAATCAGTGTTTGATATCTATGTTATATATATTCGCGGGTCGATGGTTCCTTAATGGCTCACTGAGTATTGAATTTATATTATATCTCTAGTAGAGGAATTGACACTACTCTTTTTGGGACGCAGACGGGATTTGCTTTATTTGGCAGAAAAAAGGTCACCCTGGAGATGTGTAAAACAATCAGATTTCCCATGCCTCATTAGGACATTCAGAAGAGAATATATGACCTTAAAATTAGCCTGTGAAGGTTAAATATGAGTTCCCTAAGACTGGCTCTAGACTGTTCGGTAGGGAAGAGTGGGAATGCTCAAAATGCTCAACAGTCACAGTATAATGTTTAATATCTTATTTATTACTTGCTTCACATAAAAATATTCCGGAATATAAATCATAAAAAAATTATTTTTAAACCTATTATTCAAATTTAAAAAAAAATCATCAAAGGGTTGTGAAATACTAAAAATTATTATGCAAACCATTGAAAAATTTTTAAACAAAATTTGAAACTTGGAGGGGGTTCATAGAAAAACTAAAATTTAAAATTTCAACTTCTGTTTTTTTTTTAAAGTTATGAAAAAATAAATAGTTCATAATAGATGTAAGATAGAGTTTTCCAACTTTTATACTCTATGATATATTTTTTTACGAATTTATATATTTTTGATGGTAAATTTGAGCTTTATTGGGGTCTCCCACTTCATATGTAAGCTAAATTCAATGTCAGGCTTCGTTTTGTAATTTTAATAAACGGGATTTGTTTTCAGCTGCAATCTTATGTTGGTTAGGGGTAGTTAACGGAGGCGACAAAGTCAATAATAGCCAATATCGTTATTATTAGTGTTATGACAAAAATTATAAAATGGAATAGATGAGAAATTAAATTTTATCATTAATGTCCTCTGTGGGCGCCTCCCCTACATTTTTGTTCAGATTGACCGACCGTATTCCTCAAAGAAATTTGCGCGTTATTTATACACTCTTTATTTGCTTGGGTTTCTGTGGCCATTTTGGCTGTTAATTCCTGTTTATATCCTCTGTAATGGCATAAATTAAATCTTCTTTGCTTATACAGTTCCTGTCAATCAGAAGTTTGTTCCTTTGTGTGACTAATAAATCGCAACGCATAGGAGTGGGGGTTTACATGACTTGTTTAGCTCAAATACAAATTTTTCATAAATTCGTCTAGTTACGAGAATCTTGGGTGGCCTCTTATTAATAGGCAATAAGGAAGTCTATAAAGAACAACCATAAGGTTAAAGTTTAATATATACATTATTTCAAGTCAACATTTAATTTTATATTCTGTCCAATCAGTTTCATGCCCTTACTGGCACTGCTTTAAGAGCACTCATTCAAATTGTCAAGACCTATTTATCAAAATAAAAAAAATGTCTTTATTGATAACATTTAGGTAATTTACAGGATGAAAATAATGATTTGAGTAAAGATCCATGCATTTATTGACCTTAGCAGTTAGTAATAAAATGTATGCTGAATCATATATAAATAACGTTTTTTAAACTTGCATACATTAAGAAATAGACAGACTACATAACAGATAGACAATAGTGTTATTCGGAAGAAACTGTACTGATATTATCAGCTTCTAGTCTTAATTAAATGAATGGAAGCTACAATTTTTAATTAGAAATTTGCGATAAAATTTATTTTTCCTCATAACATACTTAATAATATAAAAATAAAATGTAATAAAGGGAAATTAATCTAGACAAAAGAACAAAGAACAAAGAGGGCGATTTCTCAATTGCCTGGAAATAGGGAG
The DNA here is from genome assembly GCA_000696205.2 of Oncopeltus fasciatus. Taxonomy (NCBI): domain Eukaryota; kingdom Metazoa; phylum Arthropoda; class Insecta; order Hemiptera; family Lygaeidae; genus Oncopeltus; species Oncopeltus fasciatus. The sequence goes on along the minus strand of KZ807688.1, from coordinate 69,820 downwards.
GTGTTGCAAAAATAACCCAGACAGTCAAATATAACTTAACTGCAAAAGCTAGACTTACAGCAGCCATTGCCTCGGAATTTTCACACAAAATCAACAAACCACAGCCGCTGTCTAAGCGGAAGATTTACAGACTTCTTAAAGTGCTAATAAATGTGATCTCTATGTAGCTATTAAGGAATCGTCGACCCACAACGAGCACATCAACCTGCATCGATGATCGGCAATGATTTATTGAGTGACTGTATATCAGTCTGCCAGAATGGCATCTTCATCGCGGATGGCTTATCCCGGCTAGTGCATTCAATTGACCTGGAAATTAATAGACAATGGCTCAATATTCCCACAAATAATTGGGGCTCTGTAGTATTCATGAACGTTTCATTCATCTAAATCAATAACGAGTGACTAAATGTATTTTCATTTATTATCATGGTATGTTGTAGAATTTAGTTAGCCAGTTTCGGCACGAATCAGAAAAATAAAATGCTCCAAAATTATTGCCAAAGTTTCGGCTTAACTTGTAAGTCGTCATCTGGGCTGAAATACAGTACGCGCTATTAAACCTTACTTGGAATTATAGATTGGAATGAACAGAGAGACCTAACTTCAAAGGTAGGTAACAATGACCGGGTTAATCCCACCAATGCCTATAGAGGTAGGATTGAGATTGATGTGCACACATTCCGAAATCAGTCCTTTCTTAAGGAAATTGGTAGAGGCCAGGACAGTAACTTGATCAAAAGCAGGCGTGTGGTTATTAATAATAGTGAAGGGAGAGGGATTCATATCAAGATTCTTAATGTTGTATTGGTGTTCTTCATTTGGCCAATTTATCAAACCGAACAATTTTTATTTGAACATGGAATTAGGTATATAATAAATATTATTTTTTTGTTGTATTTAATCCCACGTAAATTTTAAAAATATTTAGTGCAAGGGAACAGAATAAAAAATCTAGCTGTCACAGCCAGGACACGAACCTTGATCTCCTGCTAACCGGGCCGGTTCGTTTTCCATTTACGCTACCGAGACAAGTCTGATAAGTTATTAAATTACCCGCACTAGTATCGAGAGTCTAACCTCCGAGGCAAACGAATATATCGTCTTATGCTCGGAGGAGCTGACATTGTCAAGCTGTTTAAATGACTCTCGTTAATTACTTTTAAATATTAATTTTATATTATTTTTTGTGGTATTTAATCCCACGTAAATTTTAACAATATTTAGCGCAAGGGAACAGAATAAAAAACCGAACTGTCCTGGCCGGGACAGTTAGATTTTTACTCTGTTCCCTTGCACTAAATATTGGTTATATAATGTTCGTCTGCTGGGAATATGTGTTATAGAGTATGAATGTTATGAAATTACATTCTACACTTATTGTTTTTTATGCATTATTTTCGTTATACTAATAAAATGGAATATATTAAGATTTAAAGTTTCGGTCTCATCCAAAACCCTTCGACTAATTTTAGCAATTAAGAAACTCATCCAACACTTTTCTAAAAGAAGCTTAAATGTCGAATTTAGTGTTGTGATTTTGAAACTTGGCTGTTGTAGCCTGATATATATATATATATATATTTCACTTCATATGCTAGAATTTGACAACTAGTGCTTGAATATTTTGAAGGTCGCTAATATGTATTCGAACGACACAGTTCTGAATAAATGCGGCTACTTGGATATCTCGCCAGGACACAAATCCCATGACGTAGGTTCGTCCATTCCATTACGTATTCATCTCCTGCTGTTTAATATAATAATTAATTTCCATTTCATGTTATTTTTGAGTTATTTATTTAGTATTGACTCGTATATCATCATTATAACGGAAAATGCTCCTCTGTTAAGGCTATTCGTTCAACTTTATTCTTAAATGAATTTCGCCCGTGAGCCATCTATGGGATATGTTTTCTACTGCTTGAACAGCCTAATTATCATTGTATTATTTTTATTATGTCAATCAACATTTTTCTTTTAATATTACTTTCCTGTGATTACTTATATATTATAGTTCTGTATTTTATATTTTATTATTATCTGTTATATTGCGTTTAACAATATATTACTAGTCTTAACATTGAGGTTTACTTAAAATACCTTTGAAGTAAACCTCATTCATTCACAATTTGATAATTTAATTTCTCGTTATTTTGATTTCTTTCAATATTTTGTTCAATATGCACAAAAGCGCGTGCGTGTACACACACACACACAGAGTTTTATTTTTTAAATTGTATTTAGTTTGGACTATTCATATATATTTTAATGAAATTTTTCTTCAATTGAAATATATTTTTCTTTAATGAAATATTTCAGTGAAATATTAGTTATTATTTCTAAAATCTTTATTACAAAACTCAGTATTTGAGATGAAACCCCACTCAGTCATAATCATGTGATTTCACTTAATAAATATAACATATATATGAATTACTATTTTAATTACTTTTTGATGGTTTTGTTCAATTTAGATAAAAAACACATCCGCTGCTGGTTATTGTCAGCTATTCAAATTTGATTGTGTTGTATGAAGCATTTTGTGTTCTTTACGCAAAATGTGTGAATAATTTTTTAAATATCTAACTAATTGAGTTCCGCAGTCGTTTAAATGTCCGACCCCTTGGAATAATGATTTTGGTCTTCTCGTTGAAAGTTGAAAGAATACAACAAAAATTTAAAAAAAATTAAAATTAAAATTTAGGATCCTAAACTGGGACGCTAAATTAGGATTCTATAAAGGGAATAAAATATAGTTTTCAAATATATACGATATAAAGAACATTTCTTTATAATAATGTTTATTTTTGCTATATTTTTTACCAGATGGTATGTTAAAATTTACTTTACAATAAAAACGTTTGTAAAAGATATTATCTACCTTCCAAAATAATTCACTGGACTTAAACATTCGTTTAAAAGAAAAAAGATTCGAGATCTTCCTATTGAAGACTTTAGATAAGACAATACAGAGCATTTAAACTTTATTCTTGTTTTGCTGTCTTAAAGGATTTGTCTTACATACATTAGTGCTGTCGCTAGAAAAGATTTATTTCTGTACACTTTGATCGATGTGCCCATTTGATTTAAAGTTTTTTTTTTTTGTCTAAAGCAATGTTTTTGATCTGTAATTATAGTTGTATTTTTTTAATTAAGAAATCAAATCTAAAACTTGAAATAAGTCTGTCAACAAGAATTTAAAAATAAGCTAGGTTCCATGTAGTAGATTTTCCATATGTGAAATGAGTTAAATAATAGGCGTACAAGGTAATCAGTACTGCACATAGCTATGTGCCAATAAGTCGATATCGACCTAAAAACAATGGGTGTATAACTCCTTTGTTACATTTTTAAATATCTAAATAGCAAGTCTTATTTTTTCGTCAAATAGTTATAGATCATAAAAGCTATAAAATGTCATTTTTTATTCTATACCTTTCCAGCCATTACAGAATGCGTATCAGACTGTATGTGTGTGTGTTATATGCATATATCTTTATGTGTATATAATCTGATCAATCAAACCAACTACTCGTAGAGAAAAACACTAGATTGGATGTCCGTGTGAGCAGCAATCATAGATAGATCTACCTAGATCTTACCTATTCTCTAAACGCAAGGCCCAAGAGTTTCCCTGAAATTTAATATTCTTTGGTTTTATATGCTTGTCTCATTACTTTTAGTACCATTTAGATTATTTATTATGTTTAGATTTTGAAATATTGTTTGTACTGCAATTTCAAGTTTTAAACTAAAGTATTGTTGACACTTCTTTTTTATTTTTATTTATTTATTTTTTTTTTTTTTTTTTGGCAAATCAACCACTAGGGTCATTATTGCCTTAATGCCGGTGAGAAATGGCAATTCCTACACCGTAATGGAGGGAAGGGGACGGCAGAAGAGCAGAGGGAGAACCCAAAGAGGGGCAACCCCAAGAGCACCGGCACCGGCAGCGGCACCACTCCGATAGCTCTCCCGTGGTCATTATTGCAGGCTTTTGTGCATGCTTTTTTATTTATTTATTGTAACTTTTATTTGTTATAATAATAATATGATTTTCTGATTGTGACTTTTAGTTTGATGTCAGGACATGTTTCGGAATTTCGAATTAAGTCTTTTTTAACTGTAAGTAATGGCGCTACTTTGTTGAATAAGAGTCTTTTAGTCCATGTACCTGCGTGCATTAATATAACATTTAAACACGTGGAGAGTTATAACAACCTATTCTTATTCGCCGTATGATTTCTCTAAGATTCCAGAAATTGTCTTCTACTTACACTGGTCCACCAAAGTTTGGTCAAGTGAACATGATTGATCTTTTTCTTGTTTTGAGGTTCACTTTTTACAGAATATTCTTTATCGATGTTTAGCGATAGTACGGCGATTCGTAAATGAACTCTCTCATGAGGTGTTGAAGGTCAGCATACGTCATCTGTTGTCTCCTTATCGCTCTGCCAGATGTGCTAATGGCTTTCCGCCACTTCTGAATTTGGTGACTTGTCGAGGCCAACCACGCGAGACATTGAACCCCGTCTGACGGCTAATACATTCCTGTACGCGACTTTTGCCTGTGGTCTGCGATGTTTCGTCATGATCTTAACAAGTATCATCGGTTATTGTAATGTCATACACGCCATATATACGAACTACCCCTTTATATGCAAGATTTTTATGATCATTACCTATTGATAAATTAAAAGCCTGTAATACAGAAAACAGTAAAAAAGCACAATGAACAGTTATTAAAAAAAGTCTGCAGACAAAATATACACATTGCCATATAAAAGATTGAAAGGACAATGACGGTTAAGGTTTGCTCATTAATGCTGGATCTCGTCTGGCCCAAAGAAGGGGGGGAAGGGGGGAGCTTTATCCATTCGCAGTTAAATTCCAAATTATCTTCTTTAATATGCCATGTCCATTTGAACCATTTCCTGAACGGAAAAATCTTATTTATCGATAAAGGCTAGCCCAGTGGGGAATTCGAACCCGCTGCGCCTGGATTGCGACACCAGGACAGATCCCATGAGCTATACTGGCGTTCTAAATCTAATCTTACCATTAATTATAAGAAAAGTGTTATGATATACCATTTTTTGTTCCTCTAAGCTTCCCTACCTTTAAATTTACAAATTTACTTAAAATTTTGATTTGAAGAAAGCTTGAGGTAAATCTTTTTTTATTTTTTTTTATTAAGTGTTAGCCTTCAATTCAACCACTTAGGGTCATGGAGGAAGGGGCTATCTATAGGTCGCCATCCCATTCTAAACGACCATGGCTCAGGACAAGCTTTTACTTATAAAGAGAGGGATGTTAGCTATAACTGATCCAAAAAAAGCTGACTTATTACAGGTTGGTGGTGAGGATGCTTAAAATTTATCATTGCAATTATATTCCTTTCCCTTATATATATAGCAATCAACAGGTCGGATAGAAGGCAAGAAGAGAAATATCTGAAGGAGCAACATTTTAGGGGATCTCTCCTTCGTCAGTGAGAAGTGAAGAAATCCCCAAAAATTTTGCTCCTTGTGATTTTTTTCTTTTTGTGTGTGCACTGCACTCTCTATCCTACCTGTTCTTGATTTCTACATATCGCAGCCGCTAGTGTTTCATTTTCATATNAAATCCAAAATATATCTAACAATTAAAAAACTACACCAAACCAAAATACCTATATTAAAATTCAAAATTTAATGAAGAATAATTATCTTCAAATATAATTCTTTTAAACCATATTCAAAGAAAATTTCAGAGATTGTACCATTTTTTTTTTTTTTTAGTATTACTTTTAAAAATAATTTTATGTTCGATTAGTAATTATTTTATCAATTTTGTCAGAATCAGCATGAATCATATGCATGCTTTCCAACAATAGTTTTTGTTTTATTTTCTACTCTTCTTAATTATCAGCTTTATCTATAAAAAAAATTATTTTAATTGAACTAAATCAAGTAGTAATATAATGTATTAAATATAATTTATGTATTTCTGTTAAATACTAAGGTTTAATAGTTCTGGGACTAAAAACAGAACCACCTTTTAGAAGTAAAGTAAATTTGTATCAACCTAAATTGTACTCCTATTAAGTATAGTGTATATAAAAAAAAAAAAAGAGAAAAAAAGTCAAATAAACAGGAAGAAAAGCCAAGTGGTTGCGAATAAGTATTTGCTTGTGCACGTTTGAACTTTTTCCTTTAAGAAACTCTTTAATATATCAATAGAGTATCTTTTCCAGTGGTGTTTATGCGAAATACTTTTCTATTAGGGATTCCTTCGACAGTTGAGGAACACAAGTAGAGTTCTTCACGGTTAGGTGACCTATTTTTTTTAAACCTTAGTCTGACCTACCACTACTTTTGTATCTAGAGCTTGAGCAAGGTACTGGGAAGCCAAGTGTTGCTTTATACGAGTCCATTTCCTATACAAATATATCGAAATTACTCCTAAAGTATGTAGTTTTCTCGCAAATAAAATTTGAATCTCGTAGAGTGATAAGAGATCAATTAAATATTCTTTGAACATTTTGATGTTACATAACTAAGTGTTCTTAGAATCTTGGAAATATTTTTCTTTTTTTAGTTTTAAATTGTGTTAGTGAAAAACTTAAAGGATTCCAATGAAATTGTATACACATACATACATACATTTTCCTGATGTGTTGAGTAGTTGGAAGAGCCGCTTGGAGTGTCTGGGCAATACTTCACAAGTGATACGGGGAAGACAGCTCTGACGAGTACCCAGTGACAGAGTTATTGTCAGTGAGTTCATTGACCCCTCTCCAATAACAATTATTGACAGCCCCCAGATATTGTCAACAGCTATTTGTTCGCAGCTGATTTACTATCAGTTCTGCCAAGAAATGACCAGCCTCTACCAGTACCGGTCTCTCACTAACGATCCCGCAAATCCTCCCCTCTAACAGCCGAGCTAAAATTAAATATTTCTCATATCTCCTGTCTCGCTCTTCTTTTTCATTGAGAAATGGAATAGAGTTTTCGTCACAGTCGTAAGAACATACTGTTACAATAGTTTTACATAATTAATTTATAAACACAAACCTGCGTTAGAGCTCGTACACACCCACACCCACACATACCCACCCCCACACACCCACCCCCCCACACACACTTACACACAAACACACACACGCGCGCGCGCATTTTTGTATACGTACATGTATAAATGTAAAATAAATTATATCAGTATTTCTGAGTGAAGTATTAAGATGAAAGAATTCTCTAATGCGGGAGTATCGTAAACTGAACGAATATCCCCAGCTAAGTTAGTAAAAATTTTAGATGCAGATTTAATTATTCATTAATATTGATTTCTTTAAAATTCTATATTTCATTAATTAAACACTGTTATGATTTAAAGCAGGTAAAATAACAATCAAGATCTTTAGTTAACATGTAAGATGCAATATAATAAATTAATATATAGTTAGCTTTAGGCGTTCCCTGACGATAGCCTGCCATTTGACCCTTGGAAGAGTAGGCTAGCTGTAAGAGAGAGCTAGCTGCCCTGGCTTATCCCGGTCGGCGCCCTAAGCTTGTTAATAGATATATAAAAGGAACCTATTTTAGCTGTTCTTAATTCTCTCAGGATTGTGAAAAATCAATGAAATTTTTCACAAGTCTCACAATGTTATTTATCGAATGACTTCGGGAAATCTAAAATGAGCGCTTGCCTCCAGGTCACTAACAGTACTTAAGTGGATTGTTTTTTTTTTGCGTGTGCCGATGAGCACTCTCGCAAAACAGCCGATAAGATTCAGGTTATTACGGCTCGTCACTTGGCAGACGTTTCCCTAGATAAATAATGAATTACCGAGATACCTGAACCCAACTGACTGGTTCCGTGTTCCCACAAAACGACCACGGCCGCTGGATCCTCCCCCCCTACTCCGCTTATTGACTTTCTTGTTGTGTTATTTAGCCTCATAATTAACATAATACACGGCTTTGTACGAGTTATTGTTACTTTCTCTAACCTCCCTTCGGCGGGGACTGTAGAAACTCCGTTGATGATGACGGATCCTCTAAAAACACACACAGACGTCCCCTTGAACAATGATTGGATTAAACTTGTGTGGGGTCAATAAATGCAGAAATATCTCTGAGATTTATATAGATTAGTTGCCGTTACTATTGACTAAGTATAGTAATTCTTTCTAAACTTTACAAAGAAGTCAATTAAGATAATTGATCATCAAAGAATTGCACTCTTCCACTTAAGGAATTGAAGTAAATCACACTGGTACCATGAAAATCTTCATAGTTCTTCACAAACTTATTTTTAGCTATGTATAATCAGTGAAGATCTTGGTGAAAATTTTCATCAACAGTCCTGTTATGATACCAGCGTGATTTACTTCATTTCCTTAAATGTGACAGTGCTCTTCTTTGACGATTTATTACCTTTATATATAAGTATTTCAGTGCAGGCTATTCTCAAAAAGAAAAAAGAAAATTTGTGTTTGGATTTCTTTCTACAAATTTTTGAATAAGTACGTTAATGGCTGAAATTGGTATGTAGGAAAAGAGGGTTTAGAGGGACATCTTAAAATCTTTATATCTCCGTTATTATTAGCGTTTCGAAAAAAAGTACATAATGTTGTCTGTTTAAAATATAATTTTTAATTATGCGTACTCAACAAATTTTTTTACGAAAAACGAATAAAAAGATAAATTTATCAGGATGTAACTTCGAGGCTTGCACGAGCCCGTTTTTTCCTCACACTACAATTCGGAGAGAAAATATATGACGTAAGGATTTAGCGTTAGATTAGATTTTAGAAGCGCCGACTAACGGAGTTGGGGGTTCTATTCCTGTGCTCAGACAACAATAGACGCGGGAGATGTTTTGCGCTGAAGCCAGAGTACCGCGCTGCAGTCACTCTAGGTAATATATTGCCTGCCAGCGACGGGAATAGCCTACCGTTGCGGTGAATGGGACCTGTTCGCCATCGCGAAACCTACAGATCTACTATCTTTACTATCCTGGGCGTCTGCCCTTCTATGGGTGTTTAAACTTTCCGTGAATGTCAATCGTAAATGTGATGCTTCTAAAATTTGTTTCAGCGAATTTAAAAATCTTATGTAGTTCAATTTTTACGTCAAATATCAGCTGTATGGAGCGCTAGGGTATAGATAAATAAATGCTTATCCTAAGTCATGGATGTTTAGAATGGAATAGCAACCTCTAGATAGCCCCTCCCTCCATTACCATAAATAATTAAAAGGGAGGCTAACATTTTATACATATATATATATATATATATATATAGGTGGGATGGANTATATATATATATGCGGGCAGTATTTATGCCCTATATTTATGTAGTAAATAAAAATACACCGTACTTTGGTGATTGGTGACTGAGTTCCGAAGATGGTATCTATTTATCTAAATATATATATGTGCAAAGAATTGGTTGCTTTTTTAACCATTCTTGTCATCAACTTCATTACTTTTACAAATAAAATAATGATTAACTTATTTTTCTCATGGGATATCTTCTAATTAGCTCCAGATCATTTAGAAGTCCAGTGACATAGTTAGTTAATATTAATAACTCAAAGTGTGAGCTTGTGATTGCGGCTTCGATCCACAGTTATTAAATTTATTTTATTTTCTCGAATTCTGATTTTTAAAAATAATGTTATTATTTAAAGGAGCGATTTAAAAAAAAAACTTATTCAGATTTTCCCCATTAATGGCTGAACTATTGGGATTAATTTTCGCCCGAGAGAAAATACTCATTACACCACATAGGAGCGGGGAATACACAGCTAAGCACAACATTTGACATTTTGCTTCCCCCTCAACAGTGTCCGAGCATAAGATCGAGGTCGACTAATCGAAGCTGCATTCCTACGACAGGTGAGGTATATTTAGCGGCCGAGGTGTCATCTGGACGCCAACAGTTTCTCATCTGACTGACTGCCTGTTGGGTCACTGACCGACTCACGCCCTCTAACAAAAGGGTAGTGCTTCGAAAAAAAAAAAAAAAAATTTAATATATAATTCTGATGAATGAAAAACCTGTCCGTGGTATCGAAAATATAAAATACCAGCCCTTAACTTTCTGATAAATATGAAACAAAAAAAGAGAAAAAAAACTGTGAAATATTAACCTCAACTGATATACGTAGAGCTGATAATTTATTTTGTGTCCTCGGCTACTATCCCCTGCATTAACAAGTTTTTTTTCTGCTACTCATATTAGCAAAGTCGGATTGCAGATTGCCTTATTAGAATAAAACATGGCGTCTTCCTATGTTTATGCATTTTTTTTCTGTTCCAACTTTTTTAGTTCTAATGCGATATCCCAAATGGTCCTTACCACTCTTAGAGCTAGTTGTGAGAGTCTGTACTCTATTGAAGTATTATCAATTTTGAGTGGAAAAAAGAATTGTGCCAAGATATATATTATATATTACGAGTTTACTTTGACATAATATTGAGGAATCGGGGAAGCACCTAATGAAAGCACCAGCTTGTACGGGAGGGACCACTTGAAGGTGGCCACATGCTCCTAGATGACACATTATCCAATTATAGTCTAAATCTTTACGACTCTAGATCTGCATAGAATCGGGTCTTTACCGGTTGAAAAGTAAAATCAGATCGCCCGTCTTAGAGCGTCGGGCTGGTCGTGGCCTTTGCACTGCCAGTGACAGCACAGTGTTAAGTGACATCCAAGAGAAAAGATCTGTTATTCACAATTCAGCAAGTGGATCTCCTGCTAACCATTCAGGTTCGAGTCCTGGCTGGGACAGATAGATTTTTTATTCTATTCCCTTGTAATTATTTGTTTGATATTCACTAGAATCCGTTTTGAACGCGTAAAACAGTTTTAAAAGCAAGTTTTGAAATTCCGCCTCAGAAGATTGTATGCAATGTAAACGGAAGAAATAATTTTTCACAATATTTTTTTTTTTTTTGAAAATTCGTTTTTACGATACCAATTTAAATCTGATTCTTTTTTAATACTCGTTCAAATATTTTAATTAATAAAATTAGTGTGCCATTAGAATTTTGTTTTTCTGCTCGTTTTTTTTTATATTATAATGGTCCGCTACATAAACATAATGGAAAATGGAAACTGAGCTATACCATTTTACCAAAAATAATAAAATTATTCTTTCGAAAGAAAAATATAAAAGAAAGAAAAATTATACTCTTCAACTTATGAAGTTCTCAATTTCGCAAATGAAAATAACAAGGCGGCTTTTTGGGTCCTGTGATTTCCTTCAGGTTGTAATTGAAGAATACGTCTCTTGTTTTTAGCTCCTTTCGCCCTCGAAACTTCTGAAATCTTGAAAGAACCAGGGAATTACTTCACCAGAAAAAGTTTTTGTTTGACTTATCTTCTGTTTTTCACCAGAATCCGACAAACAAAACCGAATTGTTATTTTATGTTCTAGCAGATTTCCCTTAAGGAAATTAATTTATTTGATTTAGTTGATTCTAAAAATTTTAAACTAATCTTCACCGATTCTACATTATAAATAGCTAAAATTAGGGACCGTTCTTAATTATATATAAAAGCCAATCAGTACTCTAGCGATTAAAATTTTCAAGATAAAGAAGACAATTTTGAAACCTATGAAGATACGAAATTTTTACTATGAATGTGTATTAAGCTATATTTACTTATCGTAACTAGAATGGGTGACCGCTTCTACCATAGCAAATCTTAACTAGGCATTGAGGTTTTTTATTTACGTTCCTTCTAATAAAATTTAATTACTCATTTACTCTTACCTATGTCCTTTATTAATGTAGCATTGAAAATGTGCTTCATTTAGGTCACTATCGTGTGGCGTACTTTTTTTTATTAGAAGTATTGGATATTATTCGATAACCCTAATTGTGTATTATACTTCTATATTCCCTCCTCTTATTATTGAGGATTTAATTATAGGAGAGTAAAAGACAATTACAGCCGGCGGTGAACGACAGATTAACTATTAAAGACGGATTAACGAATAACGAGTAAAGACGGTAGGATTAACGTCTGATTAACGAAGGACGGTTAACGACGATTTGGTGAGCGGCGGTTTACGATGCTTAGCGATTAATGACTGTCATTAATCGATCTTTCACCAAAGTACCACTAAGATTTGGCTCAGAAATCGTACAGCTTTGGTCTCCAGTTATTTGTTATGTTTTCAATTTCAATGTGTCCCATCTAACAGGTCGCTCTCAAAAGTAAATGGCATACCAAATCGGCCAGACACGAATTGAAGCAGGTCGACAGTAGAACAACGATTCTCTTGATCTTGGGACCTAACACGATCCCAAGTAAACCCCTGGTTTTTTAGTATTACTTTAGTTTAATAATGGTAAAGTAAATAATTTTACCTAATATTAAGATGAACCGAAAATACTCTGATTAATCGATTTCAGTATTACGTAAATTATATTTATAATTAATGTTATAGTACTCCTGAACTTTCCAATGTACTACTATAATGCTCTATTATTAAACCAAACAATTTGTCAAATACTATTACAGTTAAAATACAAAAGAACTCACAAGAGAGATATTAATTAATTTTTCTTCTTAAAAAATCATTAAATTTTATTTAATAAAAATTAATATTATTTTTATAAGACATAAATCATGTTCAAAAGTATGTTTTAATTGACCTACAATGAAAATGGTCCAGGCGAGTGACCAAAAAGTTTGTACTAAATTTCATACAAAAACTAACATTTATTAACGATTGTTTCCTTTCTAAAGTTAAAGTGATGTAATGTATAATAAAAGCAAACGAACAGTTAGCGATTACAAATGACAATGGAATTCACATAATTTTAAAATAAGAAAACTAGCAATATTTTTACGACGTAAAATTACAGCCAGGTTATTTAAAATTAATTACGCATCCTACTAATTATCTGTTCCAGAGTGATGGAAAAAAAATTATCTAATTTGTAATGAAAAACATGAAATATTTTTCTGCTGTCATAGTAAATCTTTCTTAAATTTTAAAATGAGATTTATGAGACCATCTATCTAACTAATGATGATGACCTCCTTTATAATCCAATATGTAATTATTTAGAATTTAACACGAGAAATGCAAAGGGAGTCAGAAAAAAAATCTTACTAGATACTCGGATTCTAGGAGACCCGGGTTCAATTCCCGGCTGAGTAAGAAGATTTTTGTTTCTGGCTTCCTTTGCATTTCATGTATAAAATTTAAAGTGGGATTACTTACCACAATTAATATCATTATTTAGATTTTAACTATTGTTTTTCTAGAGTCTTATATAAAATTTATTATTAACATAAATACCGGACTCCAAATACTACATGTATTTCCTTGGATGTAATGTAATCACGTTTTGATCTTATTCGAAAATAACAGACTTTTGTTTGAGAAATAATTATACTAAGATATAATTCATGTTTAAACAAAATTATTTATTATATTTACCTATTGTAATAATTATTTATAATATTAAACTATTTTAAATTTATTAAGTATAATTATTATTAAAACATAATTTAAAACCATTTAATTCAAATGTTTATCAATATCAATATTTATTAACAATCAAATTTATTTACCAATAACAATCAAATTTTTTTCTTCCGGGTTGGACCGTACCAAATTGTTGTTATTTGCCGAGCTTTCGCACATCATGTGATGGCTTCTTCAGGGCTGAGTAGATAATGGAATATATTCAACCCGGAAGAAGAAAAGGTAAATACCACTGACGACCGTCGAAGTCTACGTGAACATCTGAAAAATCAAATTTATTTTATAGATCGTGTAATAAGGTAAAATGACATTGACTATTAGTTCGTTGTGCAAAATAATCGATACCACAAGTTCAGAAGGGGAAAAGAAATCTATCCATAATATAACTTTTTAAATAACTTTTTTAGTGTAGACATGTTATAAATGAAATATTTAGTTGACCTTAATCTCAGTAAGTAAAATTTAAACAAATTTCCCTCCGACAAAGAAAAAATGTATGAAATATTTGAGCCAGAAATACTACGAATGCCATCTAAATGTATTATAAATACTTCTCTAATACTCTCTGTCCTTGAGAGAGTCCTCGCTCGACCTTGGCTATCAGCCACTAATGAATGATTTTTCCCCCTCAATCAGCGAGACATACATATGTTTTCTACCTGAAATTTGTGAATGAATTGTATGGTTTTGTCAATATCACAACAATGTAAGTGTGTGTGTGTGTGTGTGTGTATAATAAAAATAAGAACAGTGGAGTAAAGAGTGTAGTTAAGACAAAAAGAAGAAATTACAAAGAGTAAATTGTTTTCTTTTTCTGTGTTCACGACACTCTTTATCCCACCTGTTCTTATTTACTATATATATCGCAGCTGCGAGTCGCAATCATAATCTAAATATATATATTCTGAGAATTGCAATTTTTTGCATTAATTTGATAAATATATTTGTAATCTTTTATTATAGATGTCTAATTGTTATATTATATCTCATCGATTTTATTATAATATTGGTTTTATTACTTATAGTGAATAAAATATGCTTTTAGACTTTTTGAGTAATAAATTCACTTAGATGCTATTATTAATATATCTTTTATTATTTTTAAAATTTTTATAAGTGGTCTTTTATTTGATATGATTCTGAGGGTAGCCTTTCTTCGTGATTCCCCATCGAAATCGTGAATTCTACTTTTTCCGATGCCTGTATTTTACTTAAAGCAAAGGGAAAAAGAAATCCGCTTAGAGCTTTAAGTTCATTTTAAAAAAAAGTCGCTCCCGATAGCCGCATGCTACTCAAGGAGGCCAATCTTCTTCCAAGCACCCAATTAACGTGAAAGAACTATCATTTTTCGGCGTTTCCAAAGAGCCGAATCTTCTTATTATCTCCCCATCCCCTACAAAATAAATGATTAACTTTTTCTTCCATTTTTGTTGCAGGTAAGCGATGTTCTAGCCCTACTTACAACTCCTCATCTACAACATCATCTCCGCAGCAATCGACATTAACTAAACAAACTCATAGGTACATATTTATTGTTTGATTTATAATATATTTTAAAAACTAGATTACTTAAATAGGTTTGGAAATAGATAAATTTCTAGTACCTCTTCCTTATTTACGTATTATGCTCCCGGTGACAATACGTCCCCTCTCGCCTTTATGATAGCCCTGAAGATGGCTTACAATGTAAGCCGAAACGTCGCTAGACAATTAAAAAATACCCCGTCTAGAGCCATGGTTATAAAATGCTCTACTATCTCTAAATATCCCATTAATTTATACACAAGTGTGGTCATTTTAAATCACTATCATGACATCATGAATGTTTATCATTTTCAATGTTGTTAGGAAATACGTTAGAAATAAAATTTTAACATCAAAATAATTTTTCGTAATTCGGTTAACGGAAAATAACCGGTGTACCCTTGAACTTGAGCAAAAGATGCGTTAAAGGCAATATAAAAGGACTTGGTTTCATGTCCTCGTAAATATCGGGCTCTGTCCCCAAATTTGTGTATCGCGATATTAAAGTCCATCATGCGACGATATCCTTACCGCTCATAAAAACCACCGAAAGTAAATTAGAGGTCATCAAATTTTAGAAGCATTGTGTGGTCCTCGTTCAATTTATGAGTGAATCCGTACTTTACTGAATCCTGAAGAGTTTCCGGAACTTTGTAAACAAACTTTTTTTTATTTTAATATTCAGTGAAAATTATGCCACTAATAAAACATGATAATAATTTAATGTCAGCCTTTACGGCTATAACCAAGAATTTAATTTTCGATGTAAAAGTAAGTTTACTGCTCGTAAAACGCAAGGTATTTGGAAGCCAGGTATAATAACTAAAAAAAGAAGAGTGAAGATATGAAATAAAAGCAAACGAATGCGAGACCAAATTTGGATCAAATCTATTGGAGTATTATATACCAAGCACTGCATGTAATATCTGTAAAGCATTATACAATTCTCTAAAATTAATTTTCTTTATTAAAATACCGCTATTGCCTCCACCGATATTATTATTATAAGTCTTTATAACATTATTAGTATATACATACATCCATGCGATCTCAGTAAAAAATAATTTAATCATGCTTGCATTAGAAAGCTACATCCAACATACCAACCAGTTCTTCGTTTAATTGTTAATATATGTCGTGTCATGGTACCAACAGCATGATCATAAGTCGTGTAAAGCTTATTCCTGTAAGGGAAATCCGATACAAAAAAAATTGCACTTCAATTTATATTGAATGTATACAAATTAGTATATGACACTAACGTAAGTTTAAAAGCCTTAAGTTTAGTAAATTATTAAAACTCCAAACAGGTCCACCAAAGCCTTATATATATATATATAAAATTGAGATCGTTGCTACATATAATTAACAATTATTATTCTAAAATGAATAAAAGGTTTAGGCGACAGTGATGGGACTCAAACCGTGCTTTCTGATCTCTAGCCTGACATGCTGTCCTCTACTCTATGTGCACCAGAATCCCGCTGGTTGTGGGGAATTGATTCGCAGAGCTAGGAGATTTTCAAAGAGAAGTCACGACAGCAAACACGCTGACCCACGAAGTGGAGTAATCAACGCATTTGATTAGAGATCGGAAAACGAGTGTTTGATTCCTGTCTTAAACATTTCCTTTAAATGTATATTAGTGTGAGTGTGTGTGAACATAAAAGTAAACTACAAAAATATCTCTTTATGTGACTATTATTCTTAAATAAATTAATAATTCAATAAATGACACTAGTTTAGTAGTCGTAAATATTATGGACGTATAAAAGTAAAAATTATGGACTTGTTGACATTTGTTGACAATGTTGAAAAATAACATAATATTCATAAAAAAAAAAGAAAAAAAAAAAAAAACCCAAACAATTTTTCTGTATTTCTTTTCCTCATGAGAATTGAAACTTAATGTCTATAATCCTTCTACTAAAGTTTTTTATGCACGTTAATTTTACGTAAGAGTCATTTCAAACTTTCAAAGGGGTGTCGTTATTTTTTGCATTTTAACATTTACATTGTAGCCAGTGCCTTCAATACTCGCATTTGTTTACGTTGGTTCTATCTACTATGTAAACCTCCATATAGGATTTAACTCCCACTTGATATTCATTTTCTATGAAGTTCTCCCAAGATATATTATCACGGGTTCGAATCTTATTACCATGCTTCTTTTACGTACACCTTACTGCTATTTAATGTTTGTCTTCCTTCCAATATTTTTCTCTTGTATATATGTTCTTTACTCAAATTTATCTTTTCTCCAACTTTGGACTTCTCTATCTGAACTTATATCCTTTCCCCTCTTCTAATTTTTCATTTTTCGACAGAGAGGAAATTCCACCTTTCACCGTAGTGACATATATTGGATATATTATATAATTGTATATAATATTAATCTCTTTTTAATTCTGCATTCTCTTGTATCAAAAATGACTAATTTTGCACGAAAAATGACATACAATTGAATGTCATTACATCCCAAAGGATAGTAATTATAAATGCAATAATCACTAGTAGTAACTACTATCGCTAAAATAGTTAGTTAATTCTTAAAGCACATCTTGATTTTTAAGAGGAATTCAAACATTACCCCCTTATATCTGAATTATAAGCAGAAAGAGTAAACTTTATTAACATTGATAATTTAATATTTTTTAACTATAATAATTAACAGAAAAAATAAATATTTTTTTATCATAGATATTCGACGCATTGTCTAATAAAGGGTTATTACTTTGATTATTGGCGAATTTAAAATTACTGTAACTATTATTAATAATATTACCAGGTAGCTTAGCGTAAATGTTTAACGTTAAATTAACATAACTTGTGTAAATATAGAAAACTTTTAGCTTCAAATTTACTTGAATTTGTTCGAAGTTAAATTAACTTAATGTTAACTTAAATTTGCTTAAAGTTCAAACAAACTAAATTAAACTTAACTTAAATTACTAAATAAACCAAAAATAATTTCGGTTAATTCAATTAATCTTAAAGCTCAAATCGGGGTATGGTGGTCCAGTTTGGGTAGGACTCTGGATTCCAGAGCCTAAGGTTCCCAAAACTTATACTTAGTTTATTAAATTTCTGTGCTTCTGTTTGTAATGACCCCAAGGGATAAATTTCGTCCTCCTGGGATCATCCATCCATAATGGAGTACCATTCTTCGATGAACGGTAAAAAAAATCAAAAAGCTTTACTTCCCAGAGCGTCACCATATGCGTTGGATTGTCGACTATTGAACTTATTGGTGATGTTTTTTGTTGAGCATAGTCGAGATATTCTGCAGCTAACTCACACGCGAGTTGTTTCTGTCTGCCTGCTCATTGGACCCCCGCTAGCCTGGATCTCTCTGAATGTAGGCGACCCCAAGGCCCAAGGGATCTTGAGTCCTCCCACACCCTCTGGGATCGTTAAGCCTAAGGTATTTGCATGCAGCATTGCGATTCACTGGGCGATCATTAAAAGTCAGTATGATGTATGGGGCGGCTCGGAATCTCTCCTGCACGCGTGAGCAGGTGATGCATGTGCAAGCAGGCTGTTCCTGCCTCTCCCTTGCAATATTCCTTTTATCAGCAACCAGGGAAATATTTTGGGTTATATGCTGCTGAGTGCACTCATTTTTTTTTATATTTATTTATTTATTTATTACATTCTGTAATAAAAAACATTTTGTAATTTGATTACTATGAAAAGTTAAAATGGCATACAATGTCAATCACATGAGGAGAGAAGATGACTAATGACAACACTCTCAAATTATTTACAGACTATGTCCCCAGGAGGTCACGGGGCCATCTACGTTTGAGTCGACGGGGAGGGTTGTAGGGGTTGGAGTTGGAAGAAATGGTCTGTGCTAGTGGATTAGGATGGTATGGCAGTTTACTGTGGAAAAGGGTGAAGTGGGAAGAAATGAGGTCTTGAACAAGTGGGATATTAAGATCGTGGTGAAGGGATGAATTGGATACGTAATAGGGAGCATTTGCAAGTATTCTGTGGGTTTTGGATTGAAAGGACTGGATTCTTTGAATGTTGAAATGCTTGACGACACCCCAGATTTTTACTCTGTAAGTCCAGATTGGTCGCACTAAGGTTTTGAAGAGCGTCAGTTTGTTTTCTACTGTAATATTGGAGTTCTTCTTCATGAGTCTGTATAGAAGTGCACTCATATTACCAATATAAAAAATTACTTAAGAGGTTTTTTGTGCGAAAACTGTTATTTGAACAAATGTTAAATCATTATTTTAATTTATAAAATTAACAATTAAAAAATTACGCATCTATCATTGTTATAAATTGGTAAAATAAAATAAATTTAACATTTTTCAAAAAAAAATTTTTTTTTAAATCCTACTGAATTTAATGAATGGAATGCCTGCGATTGCCCCCAATTGATGAGGGTGTAAAATCTCCAATTTTTAGAAGTATCAATCACATGATGAGATATGAGCAATCCGATCCTCATCAGGGGACATTATACGAATGGAAAAAGGCGAGAGATCTCGCTGCTAATGCGCGAACGAGTGCATTCCTGAACGGCGATTATCTTGGCCAAATCAATTTGGACGAGAGCGGTCTTCGTCAATGAACTGTTATCGATTAGGAACTTCACAAGGAGGAAGTTATTATTAGCCATGCAATTAGAATTTCTAGGTAGCCCTTTTTGAGACGGATTCCAAAATAAGGTAGCTATTAAGGTTTTTCTGATGACTGATTTTTTAAAAATTTTATAAATGTTTTTATCCTACGAATTAGTCACCAAAATATGATAATTAATAACATATATATATAATCTTATTACCATGCTTCTTTTACGTACACCTTACTGCTATTTAATGTTTGTCTTCCTTCCAATATTTTTCTCTTGTATATATGTTCTTTACTCAAATTTATCTTTTCTCCAACTTTGGACTTCTCTATCTGAACTTATATCCTTTCCCCTCTTCTAATTTTTCATTTTTCGACAGAGAGGAAATTCCACCTTTCACCGTAGTGACATATATTGGATATATTNACGGTTTATTAGAATTGACGTTTCAGGGATACTTGGACCCACTCACTAAAATTCAATCATGGGTTTTACAATAATTAATAATATATAATAATAATAATATATTAATAATATTAATAAATTAAACCTATTTGTGCGATTTCTTTCATCTTAATGAAAAGGATATTATGATGAGTTATTTCACTATGTATGGTGACAATTACAAATTCTTCTTTATCTTATATTTAAGTGTTTTTAGAGTGTCATGTATTTAGCTGAAATCAGTCAAGAATAATATATATATAATTACATATATATATATGAAAATTAAAACAAAAACAAATAGTATATAAGATTTTCAGTTTTGTTTTTTTTAACTTGCTTAAAGACACTGGATTAAAGGGTGCATGTCGGAGTATGAATTACTCTTGAAACATGATGATATTAATATGCAGAAAAATTATTTATATTAGCGGAATTTGATCTGTTAGTATCGTCATTCGTCGGGTGATTTTCATCATTAGCGTCCTTTTTTCTAGGGCAGAAACTAGTTTTCCAGGCGTCCTCAGCAAAACAAAGAACTCGGTTTTTTTTTAAAAAAAAACATTGATCGGAGTCAGGATTATCTCATGACCTATTCGCATAATGGACATAATTTTGATGGCATCCATTAAAGTAATTATTGTTATGTGATCATTGGCGCATCATTTCGGGGTCCTTTTAAAAATACATTTTCCCGTGCTCCCGAAGGTTATCTGGACTATTTCATCTTGATTGACATACATTTTCTTTGCATTAATACGAATTTGCAAAATATATTTCAATTCTACATAGTAATATTGTTAAATACGAGAGAAGTTGATTGCTCGAGGCCGAGACATTTACGGGAAAGGGGCAATTGAGGATGCAAATGTTTCCTTTGTCTCCTCGGAAAGGAAGCAGGCATACTTGGAAACCCTTCTAGACCCTTACTTGCCTCGCCATGTCCACGAATTTATAAAAGCAGCTCGCCAGCGGCCCTTCGAATCATTGATAAAACAGCCTCCGTCTGTGTCAGTTCAGATCGCGTGTCTTAGATCGTCGGGCTGGTCTTGCCCTTTGCAATGCCGGCAACAGCGAAGTTATATGTGACAGTGATTAACAAGTTATCTTGAGGCCTCTTAGTATATGAGTATATCTAATTTATTTGTACATAATAATTAATTTATTAGCTGAAAGTAATTTTATACTTGTTAGTTATTAAGGGCAGTAGGTCAGTTTGTAATGATTATAGGTAATTATGTGATTATTAATTAACTTCAATTTATCTCATTTTTTTTAGTTATTAGTGATCCGTAGCCTGCAACAGTATTACATAATAAATACATAATATGTGTGTGTGTGCATACATTCCTATACGTATATTTATTTATGTAACTTAAAAAGAATGCTTGCTAAGTTGTCATAATTTATCTTATTTGAATATAAATCGAGTACTGGACTTATTTTTAACTTTCCACTCAGCCAATTACGGTTATGGTTTGAAAAGTTTTTATTCCTCAATAACAGATTGGCGAAGCTAGTGCCCTATATGGAATCCTTCAAACCGTAAAGATACAATATCTATCATTCACTATTATTTGTTTTTATTTTTAACTTTATAATACAGTGTATATGATATTTATATTATTGCACCAAACATTGCATGCATTTTATTTTATTTCTTTGTTTGGAATAAGCAGTTTTATTATTTATTTTCTTCCACTTAGACCCTTTCTCGGTTTACAGTCGAGGAACCAGGAAACGGCATATTGATTGTATGTGGAGGAGCAAGCTGCTTGTACTTTTCGTATTCTCTATGACAAGTCTTGGAGTTGCAACTGTATTGTAAATCTACTCTTTAACAAGGTCTTCTTATGGATATCATGGTCGAAGCGCTTGCATGGCGTATTCGCTAAATCGTAGAGGCGTCAGACTCAGTCCAGGACGGAAATCCCTGCCGTACGCGCGCCTGGCCGGAGCCGAAGCAGGAGTACGCCCTGACTGGACACACTCCAGAACCCTGGAAAGGAGAAGCCTCTTTCCCAGTGGTATTCGGCAAACATGAGAGCTCCTTCATCAACTGTCCCGAAACCTGTCTCTCTGCTTTTGGGATACGCCTTTTTTTTTTTTCTTTTTTTTGTACGAGATGAAATTCCAACACCTCGCCGCCAACTCCTTCCCGTCTGTTCTTTCTCTTTCGGGGGCAGTTGTAAGCAAAAACTATTTAATAAATTTGTATTTTTCCAAAATCCTCAATGGCTGCGAAAATTGTAAAGTCATGCGGCGGAAATAATACAGTGCATTTCAAGGTGAAGGGAAAATAAATCCAATAAAAAATACTAAACCTGTAGCTCCTCCCTTCTTGAACCTAAGCGGTTTAAATAAAGCTGAATCTTACAAAAAAAAAAAAAAAATTCATTTTACAATTATGCAAGGGTTTCCTTAAAATTATTTAGAATAAATTACTATTTTAAAGGGTGGACAATGATTTCTGATGTGTGAAAATAATCTTTGTTCATAAGTTTGAAGACTTCAATTTTAATTAAATTTATACAAGTATCCAAAAACGACAAAGATACCCAATATTTATATAAATGAATAGTTTTGTGCTCAAGTGTGTCAACCATATAACTGTTTTTCTTTACAAATCCTATAAAAGCTTAAAAAAGAAAAAGAAAAAATGGTTTCCTTCAATCCTATGAGCTGTAAGTCTTATAAATCTGAAACCACACAAGATGTCTTCCGTCAAAAGTTAGCAGGGGGGGGGGAACTCCATCTCCCGTTGTGAAAGTCTGACGCGCGCATGTTCATATATGCTGCTTGATTGTGTGCCTCATTCCTTTCAGTTTTCTCTGGCTTATTGACTTCTTTTCAATGGACTTTCCAAGCGCTCCCTAATTAAGCTCCTCTGGCATTTCCATAAATATGTTTTTGGTAGATAATAGATAAAAGAAAACTTAAACAGAAGTATGATTTTCTATATGAAATTATAAGTTATTTATTAATGCAATTATGTGAAATATACAAAAGTAATTTACATTTTACCAACAAATTATTATTTTTAGTGCATTAAAAGTTGCTCGGAATTAAATTACAGTGTTTTCCAAAGTAAATATTTATTAGCTAAATTATTTTAAAGAAGAGAATACTGCTGTGGTATTACATTAAGAATTTTTCGTAATGAGGGTGTAATGTATCTTCTATTATACATACTATTATATAAGACATTCGATCTTTGTTTACCTAAGCCAATTATTCTATGATACTTAGCTTAGCTACCTTAGTTACTTAGCCTTAGCTACTTTAGCTTAGCTTAGCTACTTTAGCTATCTCAGCTAGCTTAGCTTAGCTACCTTAGCTATCTTAGCTACTTCTTAGCTATCTAGCTACTCCTTAGCTATCTTAGCTACTCCTTAGCTATCTTAGCTTAGCTACCCCTTAGCTAGTTTAGCTAACTTAGCTACTCCTTAGCTTAGCTACCTTAGCTACCCCTTAGCTAGCTTAGCTTAGCTATCTAAGCTAAGTAGGACCTATCGTAACTACTTTATATAAATGTTTAAAATAAAGAAATTAAATTGTATATTTGTGCTTTTTTCAGCAAATCTTTAGATGAGTTTCTTAGTAGCTAATATTACTTGAGGGGGAATGGTGTGACAGATTTAGGAATGGAGCGTGAAGGGAAAGATCAAATTTATAATTTTTAAATTTATTTATTGTTGTGACATTTCAATGTAGGTTAGAAACATTATTGTTTTATAAAGGTTTGTAAACAATGAATTTGAAGATTTATAAAATGTTACCAGTCTGGTTTAGCAAGCCCATCTCTTCTATTCTA
This sequence comes from Oncopeltus fasciatus, assembly GCA_000696205.2. Classification (NCBI taxonomy): domain Eukaryota; kingdom Metazoa; phylum Arthropoda; class Insecta; order Hemiptera; family Lygaeidae; genus Oncopeltus; species Oncopeltus fasciatus. The sequence goes on along the minus strand of KZ807688.1, from coordinate 45,945 downwards.
TGTTTTACTTTTTGGCACCTCAGATCAAGTTTTTCTGCCGTCTTCTAATTAAGATAAGAGATTCTTATTTTCTTCCTTATATTATTTTTTTATAAAACATGAGAAATATTTAGCAGCTCTAGTGTAAATGATAATCGAATTGGAAATCATTCGGTAGAGTAAATTGTTGCCTACATTCGACTAGACTTCACCAGATGATTAAGATACTATCAACTACAAAAATATTGGATTTACTAATAATTGAATTTAAAATTTAAATAGAATTTTTTTAAAAAACACATACTTTTCAATTGGTAACCAATAATTCCTACTTATTTATAATACTATTAATTAAAATATAATTTTCTTCAGCTGTATAGCTTAATTTTTTCAAAATATTTTATTATTCCACAGTTAATGATTATTAAAATAATATATTAAATTTTTGCGTACAAATCTTTTGAAAATTTACTTGACTAACATGCTGGAAGACAGTTTAGCACATTTTATTTCCTTATAGAAGACTTAAAATGACTAACAAAAAATAGTTTATTAGTCAGCTATACAAACTATTTAAAAGAAAACAAAAAAAAACAACAACATTAAAATGTATAATACTGAGATCTTGAATTTAAAAAAAAAGATAAATCAAAACATTTTGTAAGTTATTAATGACTTTTAAGGTTGACTGCTAAATTTATACAGTAACCACTAGTTGTTATGGGTCGCCCGAAAGAAATAATCATGCATCCAGAAACATGTAGGCGAATTAATATATTTCTTTCATTCACATTCATATCCACATTGTTCCATCCTCATTATATCGTTAAGTTATGCCTTAATATTTTAGTCTGAAATGACATGCATATACTCAACAGTGGAATAAATATTTTGATGGTTTATAATAGTACACAATATTTCTTTATTATCGATTCATATATTATTCATATCGTGAATTGAGAACGTTTTAATTTTAAGCCAAATCTTAGAATATTATTCGTTATAGTAACATAAAGTTGTCGGTGTCGTAACTATGTGTTACGTTGAGGCTTACGTTCGACTCTAAAAGGATAAATTATTCAGGAAGCTGCTCACCAGGGAGCGCTTCAGTTTACAAAGTAGGCTAAGAGTTGGGGGTTAATTCCACCCTATTATGAGTTCTTCATATGGAACAGAGTACTATAGAATCCACTAGTTGCCTACATCGAGACATCTCATGTAAGTGAATAAATCTTCCAGATATTAGAGAGGACGTCCACTCCTAATAAGTTCGCCAGATCTCAAATATGATTCTGTCTTAAAGCGAGAAAATATAACTATTATATTATACATATAATAATTTTATAAATATATCCTTAAATAAGATAGTTAATCGAGATGAAAATTTCCTGTACGCTTACAAGTCCGCCTCATAGTAACTGCATATTTTTTTTAAAGCACTTTCTGAATAATTATCTATCCTCATAATAACTTTAGATCTAGAATTATAACCCATCCTGCACCGTGATCTTGGAATGTGCTCTCAAAATATATAATACATTTGTACAATAATAAATTAATATAAGGGAAAAATTTTTACACTGAAGTTAAATATTAAAAAATGAAGAAAATGAATATAACTACAATAATAAAATTGGTTTGGAAGGACTGGATTTTTTTTAAATGTCACATGGCCGCTCCTTAGAGACTAGTGACTGCATAACCTATACAGGTTTCCCATGTTTCATTAATGATGGATATAAATACAAATAAATTATGAAATTTAAGTCACAAAGCGAAGATAATAATGCGTGAAAGATTGGCTAGGAAGATTAAATGGAAGAAGCGCTCACCTATCTTAGTTGCATTCATAAATATCTTTTTTGTAAATAGACTGGTTACATTTTAGTTGAGACACACTAAAACTTTATTTAAAATGAAAGTTAAAAATTAACATTCTACACCTATTATATATATATACTCCTTCCCGTCTGTTCTTTCTCTTTCGGGGGCAGTTGTNCATTTGGATATATATATATATATAATTCTGAATCGAACATTTCTTTAGCTTTCGGTAAAGATCTGTTGAAATTTTTCAAAAGTCGCGTCATGGTACCATCGTAAATAGCCGGATTTCCCTATAAGGAATATGCTAAAAATAGAAGTTTTAAATCAGTTGAAGAAAATCAATTAAATATGTAACAAATTAAACGTCCCTATTTGAGCAGACCCTTGAGTGACTTTCAAAAAGAGACATGACACAAGAGAACAAATGGCCTATTCATCTGTTATCAGGGCGTTAGTCAATAGTTGGCTACTGACAGCCAAATATGAATATTAATGTTCCAGACAATAAAGGTATCAAGTAACTTCAGCCGTCCACCAGATTAGTGAGTGACTCGCACAGATTTTTTTTTTTTACAGACACATTAGGAGTGAGCGATCTGTCACAATTGCTTGGGCAATCACCAACACAATGAACCCACTCGGTACTGGATTATTTTAGGCATAGGGCATGCGGGTTAATATTTGACTAACTGTTTTTTCAAGAAAAATCCACATTTTGGTACTTCTCGACGCTTTAAAATGTATTCTATCAAAATTAGGGGAATGAATTTTAAGTTTCATTCCCCTAATTAAGAGTTCCATACATATAGTGTTCATTTTAGTTTATAATACAACGTTTTTTCTAACATCGCATAACTTGTACTTAAATTTTTATAATAATTGTCTCTTTTTTTACAAGNGGTTAAAGATTTTACTGATATCACTAGCCACTCATTTATATATTTATAATGAAAATTTTTAAATTGATCACAGAATAAGTACCGAAGAATACTAAAGACACCTAAAAATAAATCTTCAGTCACCCATAGTCATATCTACAAAAAACCTTTTTTTTTTATCTATAAATCAATATTGTTTCTGCATGTGAAACTTCAGAGTAACATGGAATTTCAAGCCGAAATTTTTGTCATTAAATTACTGAATTACAACAAAATTGTTTTTTTTATTTTAAGAAATAATTAGGTCGATCAAATAACAACCAATTCTTTGCAGTTTTTATAAATTTTAATTGCTGAGCGCTTTCGATATCATTGATCTTTTTATGAGTGTCCCTGCCTTAGGAGCTCTTGGTCCATTCCATGCCTCATCAGGCTCAATGCATCTAGAGCCCCTCAAGTCAGGGACACTCATTAAAAGGTGACTGAGCTCCGAACATGAAACCAATGAAATCGAAAGCACTCAGCAACTAAAATATATACAAATAGAATTGGTTAGAATAAAATATATATTGCGAAGAATTGGTTGTTATTTAAAACTTTTCAACTTCGTTAACAGAAAAAAAAATTTAACAATTTTTAGTGCAAGGGAATAAATAAAAAAACTGTCCCAGCCAGGACTCGAACCTGGATCTCCCTCTGTCCGGGCCGGTTAATTTTACATTTATGCTACCAAGACAAGTCTGATAAGTTATTAAATTCCCCGCACTAGTGTCGAGATTTTTCTAACTCCCCGCTGCGATATTGTATTAATAAAACTGTAAATAATCTTACCAATATACCGTTTGTTATTTTATAATAATAGTATACTATTTTTTACATTTTAGATAGATAGATAGATATGCATTTGTTTAGGCGATAAACATCTAGGTTATTACGCCCTGACAATTACGAGAAATGTCTATTCAACAAATTGTAAGAAATAATTATACTGTCCTTAATAATTATACTAGTTAATTGTTTAAATTTATTTACACTATATAAAAATCATAATTTCACTCTAACAATGATATACACACTCATATACAAATATATATATACATATACTTATTTCTATGATTTATATTTTGTTAAATAGGTTAGCATCCTTTAAAAGATCAACAATTTTATTATTAGACTCTGATGATTCACTTACTATTGCCGTTGCATTTTTAGGTACGCAATGCTTGTTATAATACTTGTTGAGTGTTGAGCACTCTTCAAGAATGTGGATTTTTAGAGAAGTCAAAGGTAATTCCTTTTTACTTTAAATAAAATGCGTGATTGTCAATAAAGGCAATGGTTGTGGGGTTGAATGTTCAGGAAAATCTCAAATATATTCATGGGAGACTGAAACCTTGAAAACGCCATATTTTGTGGTAATGAAGTATGAAGCGCGGTTACGAGCCTTGTACATTATCCCCATTGGAATTAGTTCAGATCGGCTGGAAGTTACTAGAGCCACAGAGGAATCTGGATGGTTCCCTACAGAACTCCTTCCATGGTTGTGTTTTTCTTTTCCTGTCATCATAACATCACTCACCGTTCGCTCAATAGCTATAAGTCATACCTTCATTCCATAATTCGTAATATTTAAATTTTCATGATGGAAGTAATTCGTCATGTAGCCTAAGACTTATCTTGAACTGTTATATTTCCGTTGTTGTAACTTCTTTTATGAGGAATTCTCTCGAAATAAAGTTGGGATCATATAACGCTATAATAATTGAATTTAATGTTACTATACGATAAGCTTATTTTGTTATACTCGCATATAAACACAGCCTCACATAAAACATTCTTAATAACTTTTTGATGGATTCCGTCACTGTATAGTATTGGCTGTCACTATCCAAATGGAGCCGGCTGCTTTTGAGAGACGCTCATTCTCCACGGGGTTCGGACTGGAGTCCTTCAGGGAAATATGATACGGCCGAGTGGGGGTGAAAGTCACCCCTCGCCGGCACACAGGGCAAACCTCTCTGAGGTCTCGCGATAAGCAAACGAGCTGTCCTCACACCTGTTGCCCGCCACTGACTGTTGACTGACCCCCTCCGGGGCGCGAATTCAGATGAGATGGAAATGTGCTCACTCTCGCCGGATGCAAATAAACTGCATTATGCAAAAGCCGGAGTCTGGAGTGTGTCAAGGCCGTTCGCTGATCCCAGGAGATCGCGTGTCTCAGAAGTCGCTCCTACGTCAGATCGGCTCCTTCGTGCGCCTTCTTCTTTATCTTCTACAACTAGGCTAGACTTATAGCTAAATGCTATTCCCTTGCAAGGCATTCTCTGTCCATGTAGTCATTTGGATATATTTACCTATATGAATAGTGGTGAATAAGTGGGTATATATGAATTTTTTCAATTGGGATTTTGGAACTTATGTTTATGAACGTATATACTGAAAAAGGATAGATATAATATAGTAACAACAAACTATTTAAGCATTTTATTATTCTTTTTTGGTATAGTGAAGGCTTATTCAAAGTCTAGCAGTTATTTGACCTTTATGTGTTCTGAATCGTGTTTAAGTATATATATATATATATATATATATATATATATATATATATATATATATATATATATATATATATATATATATATATATATATATATATATATATATATATATATATATATATATATATATATATATATATATATATATATATATATATATATATATATATATATATATATATATATATATATATATATATATATATATATATATATATATATATATATATATATATATATANAGGCATACATAACCACAGAAAATCTTAAATATTTTCATTATTATTAATTTATTTTATAATTGTTTTAGAGTATGTTTTTTTTTGTAATTTATTCTTTTAAGTCATCTTCTTTCAGGATGCAGTTACTTGGTAATTCCTAGTACATCACGTATTAAATTTCGCTAAATTTAATCCTCCTACAACGGCTATAAATATACCTAAATTACCTATTTCTAGACAATTGCATGATTTCTTTAAAGTTATCTATAAAAAAAAACTGTAAATTGCTACTTCTAATGTTGTTACCCCCACCCCCTCTCCCAATGTATGAACTTCAACATGTTTCTTCAGAGAGCAAACTCTATTTTGGCCAAAGTTGAAGTAATTTTAGAGGGTTAGGTAGATAGCGGTCCAAAATGTCTACTAAAAACAAAGTCACATATCTGCTTGCTAATGCTGATTAACGTTTCCTCTGTGGCTGTAGAGCTAAAAAAAAAGAGCTCTAGTGAGTTTTATAACTTTCCCCAAATTTTCTCCTAAAAGCTTTTTAACTATGAAATGTAACCGGACCCCAGAAAATATTCAGAGACGAAGTTATGCGCAAATGGAAATTAACAATGTTTATATTTTGATTCATGTGCGAGCTGAACTAGCCACATGTTAATAGAATGAGTTATGTCTGTTTTCTTCCATCTTGTTATATTTGAATATATGGTACATCTCTATTGGATCATTGTTTTAATGAGAAGTGAAGATCTGTATGAAAAACAATTTTATTTATTTAAGTCGAATAAATGTATTTTCTAAAGATGTATCTATCCTTCATTGATATATGTTTTGAAAATGGAAGTTACAAAATAATTGATTTGGGAATACAAAAATTAGATGTTACTTATTATATTACAATTCGGTGGAATTGCATACTAGCAAGGAGGGTGTAGTTAAAAACACTTGTCTGCGCATATGACACGCTTAGCTACTGAGTGAAAAACCTCAGTGCTATTTAAAAAATGTATTCAGAGTGTTGAGCTTCTACACAACGCTTGGACACCTCCTCAAACAACCAAGATACCTTGTCTAGAGGCATATCTCTTATCAATATGTTCGACGAAATCAAGGCAGAAGTTTAAAACTGTAATAATTACACCTTTACTACTTTTAATAAATTTATCGGCCGGGTGAGGTAGGAAGGGAGTGTTTATATATCCGGATGTTTTCTATCGCCTGATATCCTTGAGAAATATCACAAAATTTGTTTTTAAATCACTCTATCATTAAATTTGTTTTTAATTTGAATAGGATTTTTCTTTCTAAGCAAATAAGTAAGAAAAATCGTGTGGATGGTCTATAAGAGACGTTTTATTTTTCAAGTGTTCCACCGCTTCTATTAATCACATTTTGTAATATTTATTGAAGTTATCATACGGCACTGAGTCAACCAAATGCAGTAACAGTAAATATTTGACTATTATTACTGAATTATTAAATACTCTGTTTGAAAATTATGACGATGTCATTTCCTGTACTTATCCATCTTCGTCATGGTAGAATTATTGTATGGCTTGTTCCCTTAGAGTCTAATAGTAGAGAATGCATGGAATAGAATGTTTCAGCCGATTAAGGAAATTTTTGGGGAATTCTTATGTGGGACACTTCCTTCTGGCTTGAGTCTTGTTTTGGAAGTCGAGTGGGCTGACACTTGACACATAAAACGTGCTAAGATAAGGTTATTAATACAGCCATTAAGATATCTTTACATTATTATTTCAGAATCCTCTCAATCGTTTGCATATATATTCCATGTGCGGCTCGGAGACATCGCTGGTGGGCGCGATAGTGGGATAGAGGTGGGTTCTGGTTCTAGCTGGAATGCGACGGTCCGGAATCGTCAGTGCCGTTGGTCGCTGCTATTAGCGCCCGAGGACTTGGACCGGTCCACACTTCTGGACACTTTCAGCTCCCTGACCCACATCTGACAGCTGACATCTCTCTTGGGAAGATCTCACTTTTCATCTAGGCTCCAAAAATCTACTACTAGTGTTAATCTTCGAGACGGTCGTCTGGGTACCTTCGAAAAATCTAGCCAATCCACCGATGAAGCAGCGCAAGACCATAGGCATTGAGGAACTTAACTTTAGTTAGCTTTCTTTAAATTTACGTTTCTTCTATTATAGAGAATTATGATTCCTTAAAATAGGTCAATTTAGATTTGGTATAGTTAACACACACCAATTATTTATGGATTTTAGCCAGGACCTATCCGCATGATTTGTGAAAAATTCTTTAGGTCTTTGCCGATATTTCTAATGGTAAGCCAAAAATTATATATTTTTCAGTCCCTGCCTAGAATCCTGTATTTTAAGAAGCTAGAAGGATTAGGGGAAGTACCAAGAAAAGAAAAAAAATATATAGATATATATATGTATATATTAATAATTTTGAAATAAAAAACAAATTCGGTGTTTAAGCGATTTAAGAAAATTCTTAAACTTGTACGTTAAAATTTTAAATGACTGAAGGATAATGGTTTAGCTGAATTTCAAAATTAACTAATGTAATGACCAGAAATATAATAATCGTAACCTCGATTTTTTTTTATAATGCTGTGCAAGTAGAATTCAAAAATCTAATCTTATATGTTAAAATAGTTATTTTAATAGTTTTATACAAAAAATTTTTATTCTGAAAAATAGTAGAAAATTTAAAAAAATATTGCATATTCTAAATTTAGAAAGTATCCTGCTGAGGTAGAATGGTGTAAATACGATGAAAACAATCTATAGAAAGGTATTCTATACGTAAATAATATTTTCAGAAATAACTGCACAATATTTCTAAATGTTAAATATTAAGCCAAATAAACAATCTTGGTATAATTTGCTGTAAATACATTGTAATGAATTTTCGTTTCTTACCATATTTAGTGAATTCTCTTCTTTTTTTTTTTCAATCCCCCGTAGCAAGAGTTCATAATTAGTTGAGCTGAAAATTTTTGAAAAAAAAAAAGAAGAATTAACTTGTCAGGTGCGTGGAGAGTGATTTACATTTTAAGTGCGGACGGAAGTCACGAAGCCTTCATTTCTATGAAGTCCGTGCAGGAGTTTCCACTGTCACTGGAAGTACGTGCTTAGCCTGGAATCGTGAGCTCTCCGTGAAAATAATAAATGAGCTGAAACGAATTTTGTGTGTATTTACGCTAGAATTTTGCATATATCCTTAAGAAGTTGATCTTCCTAGCCTAGAATTAGTTTAATGTTACATAGTATCAAATTGATTCTGTCATCTACTGGTTGTGCATTTTCCTATAAAACATACCTATTTTGGCTATAGTATAATTTGAGATTTATTATGTATGTGTGTGTGTGTGAGCGTGGTGGTTCAGTAGTTTGTGAAATATATTTTTATTTGCTTAGAAATTGAAAGATAAATAACTAAACTGTTATAAAATATCTATATTGTGTATGGTAATGTTACTTACCTTCGTTTAAGTTGGCGTATGAATTGCACAGCCATAATGGAAAATGATCGCGCTGGCAAATATACCAAGTGAAAGAAAAGCTTATTTTTAAAAATTAGCATATTTTTCAGTAGCTCAACTGTAATAAATAATAAAAGAAAAAATAGAATAAGAAATTCAAAGTACTAGGGTTCAGTGAAAATAAAAGTTGTGAAATGTAAGTATGTAAAAAAGTGCTTAAATGAAAAAATGTTATTAAAAATGTCATTGGTATAGATGAGGAGGGAATAAGGGAATACATTAGAAAAGGATATATTTTCGAAAGTTAAATAAAACGTGTATATTTCTCTCACAAAATCTCGTAATTTATAATGGAAGGCGAAACTCAATAGTTTCGATCAAAAAAAATGTCTACACTTATTTGCACTTGTAAAAAAAAAAAAAAAAAAAAAAAAAAAAAAAAAAAAAAAAAAAAAAAAAAA
>KZ807688.1:0-26179 GCA_000696205.2 Oncopeltus fasciatus | reverse complement strand
TTCGTCTTAAACTCGAAGTAGCTGACATTGTCATGCATTTTGTCGGCTCTCGTCATTTACTTTATTAAATTTTAATTTTTAAATATTTTATTTAGGTTGTGGTTTTTTATCCCACGTAAATTATAAATAATTCATGAGAGGGAACAGAATAAAAAAAAAAATTTTTTTGATGACGAGAGCCGACAAAATGCATGACAATGTCAGCTACTTCGAGTTTAAGACGAATTTCTCGTCTTTCTCGTAAGTTAGGCTCTCGCTAATAAAGAGGGAATAGAGTGAGATATCTAGCCTGTCCTTGTGGTGTAAAGGTCAGCATACTAGGCTCGGATAGCAAGAGATCCAGGTTCGATTCCTGGCGAGGACAGATAGATTTTTTTATTCTGTTCCCTCTCATGAATTAGTTATAGAGTAATGTATTCGTACACACACCTACACACAGACTAACACAAATATAGATACAAAACCATTTTAAAAGCAGAAATATAAATTTTATAACTTAAAAAGTAATTAACAATTAAAATTGAAAAAATACATAAACAATTTTTATATAGCAATATAATACAATTAGATTTATATAGTGAATACTACAATAAAACATAAAACAAAAATAAACAACAACAACAAAATACAAAAAAAATAAAGGCATAGTTGATTTGCTTGGGAGGGGGGGAGGAGGGGATTACATTTCTTCATATATGCCTGTTTCTCTTAAAATGCACTGAAAAATTAATAGGTTTAATAATACTTTAAAGGGTTATTATCACTACCAATGAATATAGAACTATCATACCTTCTATTATCCGTCTTCATTGGTTTCTGCAAATGGTTTGCAGAAACCAATGAAGACGGATAATAGAAGGTATGATAGTTAATAATACTTTTTTTTTTTTGTTTTCTGGTCTTCTAAGATGATGACTCGAGAACGTACCACTGGCGTTGGCTATTATTAATTGCACACAATGAAGAACCGTGCTTCTAAAATAAAATCTAAGTATTTATAGGCCTAATTAGTGTCATATTTCGAGATGATTTTTTAAACAAGGTATAGACATCGATTTGTCAAAAGTGATCTTAATGGAAGTGCCATTATTTGCATGCGGGCCTACTGTTACATGTGGCCAATGAAAAACAACAACAAAAAAAACCATAGGCTTATAGGTAGGTACCTGCGAGTTGGAGAAGGCGTAAGAAAAGGACGGCAGTAAAAGGCGGGTCGTTCATCCTGATGAAGAATGACTTTGATTAACGGCTCGGGTTGCGAATAGCTGTGATGAGAAGCTGTGACCGGCCCAAGGCCGCCGGGACAGCTTCTAGTCACTGCTCCTCAATGACCAGGCACTCCAGCCTTCCAATTACATGTATGAATAACTCCAGCGGGCCTCTGGAGAATCCCTAAGTTTCTCGTGAGTGGGATGTGAACTGTTACTGTTTACTTCACTTCGCTAAATGTAGGGTTATGTGTGAAAGATAAAGGCGGAAAATTGGTTATGTGAATTTCTAAATGCAAAGATATTTTTATAACTCTGATGAAATAGTAAAATTATTTCTGATATTTTCAAGTACTTTAAAGCATAAACTTTTGAAGTTCTGCTTAATAAGCCCTATTAAGGCTCATAGAACTTAGAGCCCAAAGTATGAGACAATATAGAATTTAAAACTTTAATTATACTCGCACTTTCGCACTTGCTTATATTGAATTATATAAATAATTAATTAAAAAATGAAACTCTATAGTTATGTATATATTTATTTGGTTGTGATTTTCCCACGTAAATTTTAAACAATTAATAAGAAGGAATAGAATAAAAAAAATCTATCTGTCCCAGCCAGGAATCGAACCTGGAGAAATCTAGCTCGTCCTGGTGGTGTAATGGTTAAGCACGCCGGCTCGGATAGCAGGAGATCCAGGTTCGATTCCTGGCTGGGACAGATAGATTTTTTTATTCTATTCCCTCTTATTAATTCTCTATAGTTATGCTGCATTTATTGAAAATAATTTATGTCGTTCTGATGATCGCCTCATCTAATGAGACTCGTTTCTTATTATTTTCTTAATACTGTTTCGGACGAAAACTACATCAGTATTTAGGCAGGAAAACCATAAGTCAATACTTTATTGTAATCAATACAATTCTGCTAAATAAATAAGACTTAATTAGGCTCAAATTTAGCCTGGTGCTCTGCTTTCAAGGCCAGTTCTGGATTTGCTCAATTTTTATTTATCGATAACGAGTCAAGTTTTAGCAGGCTCTGCAGAATAGGGTGGTGACCTGCAAATATCCTTCCTTACAAGAACATAAGATGATCAATTAGAAGTTATAAGAAAATAAAATTGTCTTCTATGTTCTGTCATTTCGTAAAGCCCTAAACATTTGTAATTGTTATCATTTTGCTTTTATTATCTAATATATAATTTAAGTTAAAATAATGAACAGAATATAATAATATAATCTTTTAAATTATAAAAAAGAAACATTAAGCACTTCTCAGGAGATTTGGAACATAACAAAAGTTTGTTTTTAATTATTATCATTAGTTAGCCGTCAATCGTTTGAATTAAGATGTTTCTATACTTCATGGGAAGTATCATACGTATAGAATGAAAAATATTTTTAAACTTCGATATGTAATGCTTCAAAATGCAATTATGGAATCTATACTATATTTACTTGTAAGCTGTAATTATCCCCCATTTACGCTTCTTTTGTGGCTGTGTCTTCTTTTCAGTAAGAGTTGAAACCTTTTTTTTTTTTTTTTTTTTTTTTCATTGTGACAGACTGAACTGTCAAAACAGCAAATTGAGTCTTATTTTTCAGGTTTACCTGTTAAGACAGATTTACTGGTTCCTTAGCTTAGAGATTTATATCATGCTTATCCTAGAAGTTAACACTTGGAGTTAGTATGCAACAGCTCTTCTCAAACCAGTCGCTGTGCTTAATCACTCCTTATTAGCCGATCTTCACTTAATCACTGTTATCACTCTATAGATTAGTTACGAGCTCGACACTAGCGGCGCCTGAGTCTCTTTTAATCTTTGACTCTTCACACTACTCTCGTTCCAGGTAACTGTGAACATTCCTGTCTAAGTATAATTTTTATCTTCTAACTACTGTATTATCTTTCAGCAATTTTTGACTAAATACTTCCGATTATAGTTGTGCTATGCTTTATATATTTCATATTATATAAAATAAGACATCATTATACCATCTTACGAGGCTAGTTCCATCAATGTATATATGATTAGTATACTTATAGGAATTTGAACCAGTCTTAAAAAGCTGTTAGGGCATGGAATATAGCCATTAAAGATTTATTATTGTAAGGTATATTAATAACATAATCTTGATAAAAAGCTGAAAGGTCAATAGATAAGTAAAAAAAATACTTATAGTCAGTTTTTATTTTCTCTACGTGCTACGTGCACTTTGAGTGAATCCTCAGAAGCTTATAGTCTATATTTTACATTCTCTCAAAACATGTTCTATGTAAAAAATAAAACATTTATTTTTTCATCATAAATATTTATTTGGTTGTGGTTTATTATCCCACGTAAATTTAAAAAAATTAATGACAGATAGTTTTTTTTATTCTATTCCCTCTTATTAATTTATTTTTTCATTTTCCCTTTAACAATATGGTTCGAAACGTTCTCAGGCAAGAGTACCAACTCTCCATATTTCCATAAATCCATTATTCTGGTCTTGGAGTTAATTAACTAAAAATAAATTGTTTGTAATATGTATAATATTTCTTTTAATAAATAGAATGATGGTTTTGGATTTCTAGAGAGTTATGTTTCTTCACACTGTCAGTTTTTATTAACGTTAAACTCTCAATTTATCTTATTCTTTCCTATGTCTCCAAAATTTCAAAAAGGAATGTTCATATATGTGAACATGTGAATTGCCCATTGACATATCTGAGTTAAACTTCTGAATATAAGATCTGTTTTATTGTTAAAATTACTTCCTTTCATATTTTATTTCTGCTAAACTTTGCACTTAAAATATTTTAAAAATATTTAATTACATGTCTTCCTTGAGCGCTTTATCACTAATTTCTACATAATAACTAATTGATTTACCCAAATCCTTTCATAAACCCAACCCCTTAGATATACTCTTCGATATACCCATCCTTACGTATATACTTTGATACACCCAACCCTTCGGTAGACCCAACGCAACCATTTCATATATCCTTTGATAATCCTTTAGTATATATCATTTTATAAATGCTGTTAACACAGCTACACTTATGTATGCTTAACCTTGTAATTTATGCTAATTTTCGGTGGAAAACAGTCTATTTACAATACATTTCAAATCCTTCTATAAGTGGTAACTACCAATTTCACCTGGATATACTGAGAAAAGAATTCCTTATGCAATTTAACGGGAAAAGTCTATGCCTATAATTAAGGGTAGATAGATGACTTCAATTTAACATACTCAAGATCCCGCAGATTTTTTTTTTCTGATTATGGATATTAACTTGCCAACAGCCAGGACGGTAGGAAACAATTCTGAAATTCGGGCTACACTCGTGAATATTCAAAACTGGTGAAAGATACTTTATTGTAGTGTTTTGCCTCTTACTTGGTTACAATTGCACGATCAGTAATGAATATTACCATAAGATTACCATGCTTTTTTCAGTCTTTAGATTAACTAAAATATTTATTCATCACTAACTTATAGTATTGAATTGTTCTAACATTTTTGTATTGCAAGATACAATGCAATTCCATTGTATATTGCAGATACAAGATACATGTGTGCACAATGGTGTGTAGGTACTGGAATTGTATGTTCATCACATCATCATTACCTTAATATAAATTAAAATATTTAGTATAATATTTAATTTAAGAGAAACAACTATTTTTCACCTAAAATATGTGTATAAATATATATACGACCTCAATTCATCAAATTTTTTTTTTGTGTATTTCTTTGTTTATTTATACATATATGTACGTTTGAATATTTATATATTGTTATATTATACTTTTATGTTTCTTATTTACAGTATTACAGCATTTTAATTCTCCATGTCGTCTTGGAGGAACTAACATTCTAGACTAACTGTCTAAGTTTTATTTTTTATTTATTTTGGTGAAATTAATTTCACACAGCTTTCTCTCACGATCATATGCATCAGTTAATACATATTTAGATTTTGTAATGAGCCGACGTTTGAGCGGAGTGAACTGTGGTCAAAATAAAACGAGAATTATACTGACAGAGAGAGGGAATTGTATTTTAGTCTTTCACTTCTCCGGACCCACAGAATTTTTTTTTTTTTTTTTTTTTGTTTTGTTTTGTGTTTGTTCTACGTTTAAGAATTTGACGGTTGCCTTCAGCTTAAAGAGAAGCCCCGGGGCATGTGAGCGTCTCTTTAACGAACGATGAGGTGACCCCAACAACAACAATACGGCATAAACATCGCTTGCTCGGTGTTGTTAACGCGACTTCCCTCTCGACAGACGTACGTACGCGCACGGCAAGCTTTACGACGCTACAGTCCGGCCATCATTAGGGTTACACACCCTCCGGTACTCATTGTGTGTGCTGACAGACCTTCATAACTCCCCTCTTGTGTATTTTATTTTGGTCTCCTTCTGACCCACATCCCTTTGAGGACTTTGAATGGAACATTACCGGCCCTAATATACCAACTAATGATAGTCAAAATGGTAGTTCGGGAAAAAAAAGGAACATTTTCAAGATTGTATTCCTGAATACCGTATCCTACAAATGTTTTCATAGCGCCACTGTAAGACCTATCAATTCAATATAACACAATCAGTAATAATTGTTTGACAAGGATACAAAAACTACGGGATGTATTAAACTTTCTTGAGTCCATCATTAGACTCTTCCCTCTGGTAAAATATATTGAACTCTGAGGATGAGGCAACATGTCTGAAAGTGTTGAACGTATCTTAAAAAGGTATACAGAAAGGACACTAGAAATGTAAACGAAAATGCTTAATTTGGCCGTAGTTCAATTCATATTTCATTACATGTATGATAATTTATTATTAATATAATAATTTTTATAATTGTTTCAGAATGATCTATAATAACTGTGAATCAGACTTAAAAATTTATTTATGAGATAATGCGAATAATAAGAGTAGAGTGGGACGCCGGTTGAGTCAAAGGGAACTAACTGTTCTTATAATCTGATCTTTGGCGGTGAGGATTACAGTTCCTCTTTTGGCAAGCTTTTATCGAGATATATGTGTTTAGAATAGGGGAGCTGCCCCTAAAAAGATAAATAATTTTACCACGCATGCGAAAAATTAGCGAATTCTTTAGTATCATAGTTTCACTTAGATAACTAATTTATTCCATGTGTTCTCCTCTGAACTACTCCTCCCTTCATTAGATTTCGACCAAATAGAAATCCATTTAATAATTCGTAAAACGAGACCAAAGTATTGCATTTAGTTTATTTACTTTGAAACTAAGGACTATGTAATCCCGTGTTTAAATTTTTAAATATCCTACTTATTATGAGTTTAAAAAAAACAATTTTATGAAATATAAATGTTAGAAAATTGCATTTTACTCCTATTACATTTGATATACTTTTTCATAATATTGGTAATACGGAGATAATAATATTTAAGGATTTGACTAACATGCCAAATATTGCAAAGAAATATAAAAACTGTGACATGAAGACCCATGAACCCAGGCAGACAGGCACACCTACACAACAATTAAATGTTATTTATGAAAAAAGGTTATGTGTGAAAATAGAAGATTTAGTACCAATGCTTGCTTAAAATTATCATTTTGGCCAGAACCGGTCGAGAAAGATTTAACCAAAGGACAAACCATTTTATTAACCGTAACAAAAACATAGAATTTAGCTTTAGTAAAAATGGTTTCATTACTTTGTTCATAGAAAACTAAAACTAAAACCCGAATGATATCAATGGTGTTCAAATGAATGTTTTTAATCTTTAATGCCGATTTTTGTAACTAAATTTCTGATTTTGAATATAAAATGGTTGCAGACAAAATTTTTCAAAATGTATCCTTAAGAGAGCTCGGCGGTCCAGTGCGTATTGACCCCCAGGTTCAAGACCAACTGCGCACAATTCTTTCTGTCCTTCTTTTTATGGCTCAGAGAATTCCTGACATGGACCTACTTATTTGTGTGCTTAGGTTGGGTCGCCAGGGTAGATTCGAGTTCGGTCTCACAATCCTACCGCTGCGGGTTCAATTCCCGCCCCGCGCAAGCTTTTATCGATAAAATTATGTTTAGAGTGGGATGTAGATAGCTCTTCCCTCCATGACTCTAAGTGGTTGAATGGGAAGGCTATTACTTGGTTGACTCCCATTTTTTGATATCTACATGAGAGAAATATTTTGAAATTCGCTTTATTTGAATATTTCTCGTTGGAAGTTCTTTAGAAACACGTAATGAAATAAAGTAGAGTTTGTTGACCGTAGATATTATTCTAAGATGATTTTAGTTGGGGTTCGGTCAAGGTAGATCCAAAAAACACAAATTTAAAAAATGTATTTTTTAATAAAGGATTATCTGCCAACGTTTCGGCTTACATTGCAAGCCATCTTCAGGGCTATCATGAAGATGAGAGAGGACGTCCTATCCCTATGTTCACATTTCCATGATTTCCATTTTCATGGAAATGTGAACTTAGGGACAGGACGTCCTCTCTCATCTTCATGATAGCCCTGAAGATGGCTTACAATGTAAGCCAAAACGTTGGCAGATAATCCTTTATTAAAAAATACATTTTTTAAATTTGTGTTTTTTGGATCTACCTTGACCGAACCCCAACTAAAATCATCTTGGAGTAATGAAATAAATTCAATTCTGTACTGTTTTGCAAAGAATTGAAATACTTGCCGTACGCAATCGTTCTTGGAGAGCACATTGTCGCTTGTACCATTCCTCCGGAACTCACCTCGGTCGTGCGCTATTTCTTCTTGTTTGCTGCACCTGGTCATGAACGTTGTTCGCGAACGGTGACAGCTGTCTCCTTACGCTATCTCGATAGCGTTCCCCGTTGCATCTCGATACCCACGGCTCAATCCGCCTGATTTACGGCCGTCTGGAGTGTTTTACTCTTGCTTTTTTCCCTCAGCCTTGTATTGGCTCATTATTTCGGACATGACCCGTCCTCCCGAACCCTGAACTTCCTTATCAGAGTTATAGCTCCGCCGGCCTCGGTTGTCTCCGGGCTGGGTATCAGGTGCTCTGTATCTTCCGACGACAAATTAATCTTTGTAAACCGCGCTTGAGTTATTATTTTCTTTTTAGATCGCCCAATATATTTTATATATCCTCTCTCTCCTTTTTTGGAGTCCTCATCCTCCCGAAAGGTGTGTCCTTAAGAGGAGTCTCTCTGAACAAGAACGCAGCATTTATTTTTTATCGATTTTGACGTGTTAAACTACATCGAATAAATTTCTTCTTCATTCGATATGCGTAGCGTGGCTTTGTCTCGGTATTAAAAAGGTTTAATCTAAAAACGGCAAACCAATTTAGAGAGCTCGCTATATTTTACCCCCTTATCAGCTGAACAACGACATTTTATAATATTAGCCGCGAGATAATCTTTCTTAAACGGCAGATAAAAAGAGAAGGTGTCAGACGTGTCTCTTCTTTATTTTTAATAACGCCCCTTACAGTTATCTATTAGGCCGCTTCAGATCCTACCGAAAGCATTTCCAATTTTAAATGATAGCATTCTTTAACTACAAGTTGCAGTCAGCGATAAAATCGTATTTGGAACTGGCTCCTGAAGCTAATCCAATTGGGCAAGCTTTTATTGATTTGCTCCAAACAAAATACAACTGTTATAGTCAGAAATATCAAACCATTCAAATCATCTGTCCATCACTTAACATCACTTCCTTCCTGTTTATAGGATGTTGAGTTTCGGGGTAAAGCCACAGTCCTGCATATTTTTCCGTCCCGTTCAACAACAATCTACATGTAAACATTCTGTTATTTCTAAACATCACAATATGTTATATACATATTAATTTAGTCATGGTTTATTATCCCACGTAAATTTTAAACAATTAATGAGAGGGTATAGAATAAAAAAATCTATACGTCCCAGCCAGGACTCGAACCTGGATCTCCTGCTATCCGGGCCGAAATGTTTCCATTTAGTCTGGTGGGAATTTAATAAGTTATCTAGCTCGTCCCGATTGTGTAATGGGAACATTTAGGCCCGGTAAGCAGGAGATTCAGGTTCGAGTAGTGGCTGGGACAGATAGATTTTTTTTATTCTATTCCTTCTCATTAATTATGTTAAATACATTTCATTTGATTAAACACAATATTGCTCAAAACTAAGTCTTCAATTAAAAAAATAAAGTTTATTTTAGTTGTTTATTAACATATATACCCACCTTAATTGAACGTGGGAAATTTTAATGTGTTCAGTTCCTCGTGTAAGATATTTTTTCTTTGAAGAAATATTTATTTAAAAAAAATATTTTTTGCTACTAGCTTGATATTACGCCGGCAAAATAAATAAAAAAAAATTTTTTTTTCCTTTGTACTTTAAATGTCAGGTAATCCCCTCACTTCTTTTTGTAGGATTTCGCTAAATATGTACTCAGACTTCTATTTTATCTCTAAAAGTTATATGCCAAATAATAATTGAAAAAAAAAAGATTGCGGCTACCAGGCTAGAAAATTAATATTTACCGTTCCACTAGACTCCCTCTTTTACTTGCTTAATTTAGCTACTTCATTCCTTAAATATTCTTTTAACTTGTAATAAATTACTGTTAAGTTACATAAAACTTAACTAAATATTACACCCGCGACATTGAAAAAAAAAATTAAATAATTTTTACTCAAGCTTGACTTTACAAATAATCCGAAAGCTCGAAGTAAACTTATTTTGCACTAGGAGGGATTTATCCAATTGTTTTGCATTTCAACTTTTAACTGTTCTACATTTTGGTGAAAGTGGTTTGGGCATAATTATAATGTCGATTTTATATCGAAAGAATTAAGATAATTAATTATAGTTATTAAAACATACATGAACATTGGAATAGCTTGAATGGCCTAAGTGTTTATAATCAGGGTTGATGTATTTATAAAATTTGGATTTCTGGTTAGATAAATTGATTTACAAAAGAGAGGCTTACAGAGACGGGTAGCTGAAGGATGAGACTTGCTGAGATGGATTCTTGTTGATTAGGATCGTGGTGAAGTTACATGTGGTGTGCTCCAAGCACCTGACTTCCAATGCCTGTCCCAGTGAAGTGAGATAAGTTGGTTTTCCAACATCTCCTGGACCATTATGCCTTGTGAGGCTGACTGCCAACTTGGCCTGCCGTGATAATGTCTATTGTCAAAGAGGAATACCCCCCTCCCCCCCCCCACCATGATAGTGGGAAGAAAACTTGATTTAGAAATAAGTCTACCAGGGGAAAGGTGGTTGATTCACCATTGATAGCTCTGTTGTGGTAACTAGATGAGTTGAAGTACTCCTTGCTCCCAAGAAAGTTTGATTCCTACGCAAGCTACTCGTACATATATATATATATATATATATATATATGTGTGTGTGTGTGTGTGTGTGTGTCTAGTAATGATATCAAGAGTATGGATGTAGNTTAATATATATATATATATAAAACAACAATGAAAGCCAGCGTTTTTTTATTTATTCATTTCTGTATGTTTATTATTTAATAAATAATAAAAATAAATGTCCCACTGGGAATAGGAGATAGTTCAGAATCCTAGTGGGGTAGTGTGGGCTGTGGACTAAGCTGCCCATATCTATAATTAAATGATGCTCTGGCAGGAGGTGGCGGGCAGATAGAGCTGTCCTCACCATCCGTCATTGGAGGAGTAGCGAGGCGTGGGTGGTGATACACTGGGCTCGTTACCTTTTGTGATCCACACTCGTTTATCATTTGGTCTGTCACTTGTGCATTGCCCATAATGGAATTCTGTTGTAATTCTTTATAATCAGCAGTTTGTCATACTTAGGGGAGTACGCATTTCTTAGGTGGTTCTCGTATTTCACTTATGCCATATGGACTCTTTCAACAAGGTATTTATTATTTTGGTTGTAATGATTGATTCAGAAAATGTATCATGGCAAAGCTTAAATTAAAATACCCAATCATATTAAGTTATACGGGAATTATAAGGTAATAATATGAAAATTTTATATTACGGTAAATTTTTTACTGAAATTATGCTCGGATTTTTGAAGGAATGTTTACATTATTGCATGTCACAATTGCTTCAATTTTCCAATAAGTAAACATTTGTTTGTATGTTTTCTATTCATTTTTTATTTTTATTATGACGATATATTGGGGTAAGTAGGTTACGCAAATATTTAACGGATTAAAAAAGAAAAAAACCTGGAACATTCACTGTAACTAGTATATTCAGATACCCTTACAAAGTTCTTTTTAACAAGTAACATCAAGCTATGCTCATTGGTATCATGACGATTTCATGAGGTCAAAAAGTTCTCGGCCTACCTATCAAGAAGGAGATTAAGTTAATGGACTCATACCTTATCATGTTTATCTAATCAGTAGTTACATTAACACCCATTTTTATAATCCTGCCATTTCTTGATTAGTACTTATACTACTTTCAAGTTCATCCTTTTGCACATGGCATTGCATTGTCACTTGCACACCTCTCGTAGAGTGATGGCCACGATTCACAACTTGGGCTTTGATTTAATCAACTATACTCCTTACAGCCCAGACCTAGCCACCAGTCACTACTTAATTTTCCTGAATCTCAATAAGGATCTCAGGGAAAGGCAATTTGGGGACGAAGAGCAACTAAAAGACTGAATCTTAAGAACTCAAGACTCAATTGTTGATTGGTGATCTAGGCTTCAATTAGAAAAACTGTTACCCACTTGTAGGACTAAGTTCGTATCCATAGGCGCATTAACGTTAGGCACTTGCAATTACATAAGCTAACTAAAAAGTAGCTTGAAGCTTTCCCAATGGAACTTTATATGAGTTTTTCTTAATTGTCAATGTGTCCATGCTCGGCCTCCTCCAGTCTTAATGGCTTGTCTCTAGATGATAGTGATTGTCGGTAGGCATACAGTCGCCATCGGCATTCAGTACAAAGAGGTCGCAGCTTATTAATGCAGAGACACGTGGTTTAGTGACGCACCAGGAATTCCTTCTTCACCTACCTGCGAACCTCACTGCATACCCTTACATTACTCTACTCTGCAACATTAGTTACCTTTTTAAATGCCATATTATTATATACTATAATATTCTTTTTTATAAATATTATATCTATATACATACCATTTCCAATATGTCACTAAAGATAAAAGTAAATGACTGATTTGATCGTTCTAGCTGTGTAGGGCTAAAATATTACATTACTTCTTTGCTGGCTTTCGACTTTCTACAAGCGAAGACTTAAGATTTCCCCAAAACCACTTAAGATAAGTTTACATTCTAAATGCCGCTTTCAATTTTTCTTTTCGCTGAAATATTATAAATCGTTAATGTTAAAAAGTAAAATTTAATTTAAATTAATTAAACATCTATATGTGATCCTTGACATTTTCTTAAAACTAATTCTAACTAATACTTATTAATTTGTATTCTCTCTAAAACCCTCCTTGCATAAAATATATAGAACGGTTTGCACGAGAAAGCCTTAATACCGATCACTACTACATCCGATTCCAGTCGAAAATTAATTTATATACTATTTGGTAAATTTCACTTTCTAAATATCATCTATTTTTTTCAAAATTGCTTAACACCCTATTCTTCTCATCCGATTTGGACCAATAACGTACTCATTCAACAGATAGAAAACAGAAGTTTAAATACCGAGTTTGTTTTCTTTATTTTAAAATTGAAAACGCTCGATCGAATACAGCAAAAAAAGTTCTTTATTTACGGACAATATTATTAGTTTTCCTTAAATAGGATTGGTTTTAGGGAACAAACGTGATAGCTTGATTTCTTTAAAATTGGTATGACAAAAAGAGGCAGACTGTTAAAAATTAAAATATTTCATTTATCTATAATTTTTTTAAATAGTATCAATAAACTCTTTCTTCTTTCGTTGAGAAATTAAAAGTCTGTGAATTATTTAACTAAAATTCTAATATTTAACTGAATATTTGAATTTGTTTTATTTAAATCTGAAATTGAGGAGATTGTAAAAATGTATAATGTTACCAGTGTTTAGTTAAGTATAATGATTTGTTAAGTTTTTCGTTTTAATGTAAAATTACTTAAATTAGTGTATATTTCTAATAAATAGTAATTTTTTCTGTAAAAAATATCACCTAATTTAAATGTATATTTTGAAAACTTTTAGTATGAGAGCATATTTAAATTTGGAGATCCTGAGCCTAACTGTAATTCTGCAGCTTGGTTTTTGTTCATCCTAAAAGGATTCATTCTGAAAATGGCACATCGAGGGATTCTCCACATCAATTAAAACGTAATTGCCACTTTTAAGGCACCTCAGAAATGTTCGAAAGAGTGCGGAAGAGAAGAATGAACTCTCATCCGAGGGGTACAGCCATCTCCGTCTTGTACCTCCCCTCTTCTTCAGGCCATTCCTGGATAATTACCGGACGGGGCGGACAAGGCACTGAAGAGGCCAGGAGAATTCGGCTGGAAACAACAAGAGGACAACCCCGGTGGGGAGAAAAAAAACTTTGCAAGGGGCAATTGAAAATAAAAGAGTTGGGGGTTTTAGAGCTGAAACAGTGGGTTCCCCTGCGACTGAGAGAGTGAGAGCGATGGGCGGAGGAGGGGAGGTAAAAGCTGAGAATGGAGAAAAGGAGAGAGAGAGAGAGAGCGATTGAAGAGGGATGGTATCGAGGAAGGGTAGGGAGGGAGGGGGGGTTGAAGAGAGAGAGGAAGCAAGAGCTCTCACGTACACACAGACAGACACACAGATGCACAAAAAAGTCGTTTTACGAGGGTAAGAGGACCGGCGGCCCCAACAGGACAACGCTTTTAAGGAAGTGGCAGCTTTGGTCGTGTCTTACCGAAGTGTGCCTTACGTCTTGCACAGATCTCTCTCTGCTCACTTGGAAATGGGACATTCTTCCGATGCTTAATATGTTTCGGAGACTAACACACTTATTCCTACATTAATTACTCTGAACGCTATTTTTCAAAATTTAGTTGAAATGTTAGATTGGCTTCAGTTACGTTTTCTCCTCGTAAAGGCAAGCGTTCTTTCAATTTTGGAATGTAACAGTTAAATTCTTCAATTTTCTAGATTAAAATGGTGAAATTACATTCAATTTAGGCGTCCCCTTCCTAAGGACGAACTCTTTCTTGACAATCTACATACACATACTTCACTACTGTACTACGAAGTACATTCCACGCCTTTAACTACACAGTATTTCTGCCAAATAATATTTACAGTTAATATTTCATTAGAGTTGTTGCGCAGAGCTTAATCTCTAATTATTTATTTTCTATTTTATTTTTTTGCCTTTAGAAATTTTTTTCTTTTTTTAATTATAATTTGTTAATTTAATGTATGCAGAATCATATTGTAATAATAGGTATTAGGAGATAGTTCAGAATCCTAGTGGGGTAGTGTGGGCTGTGGACTAAGCTGCCCATATCTATAATTAAATGATGCTCTGGCAGGAGGTGGCGGGCAGATAGAGCTGTCCTCACCATCCGTCATTGGAGGAGTAGCGAGGCGTGGGTGGTGATACACTGGGCTCGTTACCTTTTGTGATCCACACTCGTTTATCATTTGGTCTGTCACTTGTGCATTGCCCATAATGGAATTCTGTTGTAATTCTTTATAATCAGCAGTTTGTCATACTTAGGGGAGTACGCATTTCTTAGGTGGTTCTCGTATTTCACTTATGCCATATGGACTCTTTCAACAAGGTATTTATTATTTTGGTTGTAATGATTGATTCAGAAAATGTATCATGGCAAAGCTTAAATTAAAATACCCAATCATATTAAGTTATACGGGAATTATAAGGTAATAATATGAAAATTTTATATTACGGTAAATTTTTTACTGAAATTATGCTCGGATTTTTGAAGGAATGTTTACATTATTGCATGTCACAATTGCTTCAATTTTCCAATAAGTAAACATTTGTTTGTATGTTTTCTATTCATTTTTTATTTTTATTATGACGATATATTGGGGTAAGTAGGTTACGCAAATATTTAACGGATTAAAAAAGAAAAAAACCTGGAACATTCACTGTAACTAGTATATTCAGATACCCTTACAAAGTTCTTTTTAACAAGTAACATCAAGCTATGCTCATTGGTATCATGACGATTTCATGAGGTCAAAAAGTTCTCGGCCTACCTATCAAGAAGGAGATTAAGTTAATGGACTCATACCTTATCATGTTTATCTAATCAGTAGTTACATTAACACCCATTTTTATAATCCTGCCATTTCTTGATTAGTACTTATACTACTTTCAAGTTCATCCTTTTGCACATGGCATTGCATTGTCACTTGCACACCTCTCGTAGAGTGATGGCCACGATTCACAACTTGGGCTTTGATTTAATCAACTATACTCCTTACAGCCCAGACCTAGCCACCAGTCACTACTTAATTTTCCTGAATCTCAATAAGGATCTCAGGGAAAGGCAATTTGGGGACGAAGAGCAACTAAAAGACTGAATCTTAAGAACTCAAGACTCAATTGTTGATTGGTGATCTAGGCTTCAATTAGAAAAACTGTTACCCACTTGTAGGACTAAGTTCGTATCCATAGGCGCATTAACGTTAGGCACTTGCAATTACATAAGCTAACTAAAAAGTAGCTTGAAGCTTTCCCAATGGAACTTTATATGAGTTTTTCTTAATTGTCAATGTGTCCATGCTCGGCCTCCTCCAGTCTTAATGGCTTGTCTCTAGATGATAGTGATTGTCGGTAGGCATACAGTCGCCATCGGCATTCAGTACAAAGAGGTCGCAGCTTATTAATGCAGAGACACGTGGTTTAGTGACGCACCAGGAATTCCTTCTTCACCTACCTGCGAACCTCACTGCATACCCTTACATTACTCTACTCTGCAACATTAGTTACCTTTTTAAATGCCATATTATTATATACTATAATATTCTTTTTTATANATTCCATAAATAAGTGGAAAACAGGTCATTTTGAATTATAAGAATATATTAATTATAAATAAGAGACCAAAGCCATAATATTTACGTCGTCATATAATGGCGGAAAATTCACAAAATCATTCGGAAACTTGAGAGAACCTTCAGAAGGTACTAGAAGTGTGAAGATAAATTATTATTTGACCGCGTTGTACTACATACATTTAGTAATGTAAGTAAATCAGTATTAGGTGATTACGTTGTACTACGTACATTAAGTTTCAACATTCTCTAGTAATACTTCATTGCAGTTAATATTACTGCGAGGACTGACACAATCGTCCAATACTCTTAATAAGGAGAATCCTCACTTCCCCTTAAGGGATGACTGAGGCCTTCCGAGAGACTTTTATTTTGCAAGCCATAGTTAAGGCTTTTAGTTAAATTGATTTTAAATTTCAAATCAAATGTATTCTGATGATTTGAAAATATTTTTTTTTTCAGAATTAAATAATTTTTGTCAATTGAGGTGTGAATGTGTCAAGCATCATATACATCATGGCTAATACAACTTGTTCTTGCCTCTAATTTTATAAGTTTAACAAATGCTCTCTTCAAACATATTAGTACAGACCATCAGGAAAACCTATCTAATTTTCTTTCAAATATGTATCTGGATGCTGTTGTGTCTTTCATTGGGTACTCCTTGATGATGATGTCATGCCACCGATTGATAATTGAGATATAACGGTAGGAAAGACATCTTATTCACCCTTTAGAAAGTCCTAGGACATGAGCCGATAGGAAATTACTAGTAGCCAGTAAAGAAAGTTCAGTAGAATGAAAACCATAGAGGCATCAGATTACAAAATGAATCAGTTTGATTTATGATCTCCTATATTTGTTTTGATGGATACAAGCACTCCGAAAGTGACAGGACATTAATCGTTCCGTACAACCTGCAATTGATTAAAAGTACAGGATCCTTTGGGATTAAGTGGGAAGCTAACTGCACTCTGTAATTCCAGACAGCCCCGACTATTAGAGCTGCCATTTCCTTGACGGCTTGCACATTTCGAAGGCCTGCAATCGCCTTTGCAAACATGTCAGCCGTAAGAGAGTATTTCTTCTTTCTGAAGTTTATCCGGGGAAAAGCCAAGCTATTCCATCTCTGAATTTGTGCCTTTGGAATTTTTTTTTCTTTTTAAAATGAAAGAACTATGTTTATAAATAATTTGCTAATTTGATGTAATTACAGTTTTATCATTTAGAAAAAGTGGCGTCTAAGAACGAGAAACTAGCCCAGCAACAAATATGTATTAAAATTATTGTAATTTATTTTTGACTTTTCGTATTCCATAAATAAGTGGAAAACAGTAGGTCTTTTGATTTATTAAAAATGTGGCTAATATCTCATAATAGTTCAAATTAGCCACCACCGCATTCGTTCAAACGAAATATGATTATCAATATTTACAGTTTCTTCTTCCGGGTTGGACCGTGTCAAGTTGTTGATAGTTGCCGAGCTTTCGGCATTATTATCAATATTGTTTATTATTGAAAAGATCAATAATTATCTTTTTTACTAATAAATGTATGGATTAATTAGATGAACGATACTAAATATACTAAAAGAAATTTAAAGGGAGCCAGAAAAAAAAAAAAAAATCTTACTATCTCAGCCCGTTTTCTGGCTCCATTTGCATTTTTTGTGTTTAACGCAATTTGCATTATTAAAAAAAAATCCAAAAAAAAAAAAAAGAGTCTAACAAATAGCTGGTAATGTTAGCTCCTTCGAGTTGAAGACGATATAATCGTCTTACTTGGGGGTTTAGACTCTGAGTAAAGTTCGGAGAGTTGGAGAGATTATCTAATCTGCCTCGGTGGTGTAGAGGTCGGTATACCTGCCCGGAAAGTAGGAGACCCGGGTTCGATTACCGGCTGAGGAAGTATGATTTTTTTTCTGACTCCCATTGCATATCTTGTAGAAAATTTAACGTGGGATTTCATACCACAATTAATTTCATTATTTAAAAAAGGTACTAAATATAAGTTCCAAAATTCTACTTTGACTCATGAGTTGAAAGTGAAATAAATTAGTGAGCATTTTATTTTATTATTTCTTCCGCTCTTGACACTGATAATTTATTAATTTACGTAAACAAGGGGTGCAACGTAAGTCTCAGCAATATAAATTTTATTCTTCAAAATTGCCTAGTTTTTTTTTTTTTTTTTTTTTTTTGCTTCTATTTGTAATGACCCGAAGGATGAGAGTAATTCTACAGGCAATTGGTATCATCCTACATCGACTGGCAAAATGTTATGTGACCTGTGTGATGACCACAAACTTAGAAAGAGAATAACTTAGCCAGCGTGACTATAATTCAGCATCACTCCTTGAATATCTGCGGTCTACAAATGTACTGGTTAGTTCCCTTTGGCTTTGGTGTACTTAAATGCAATTCGTGTTTAATAAATCATATCATTTACAAAAAAAAATACATATACATAATAGTAAATACCTATACAGAAAGTTTAAAAAAAAAATTAAATGTCAGAGTACAATTTTTATTTATTAATAATAACAAAAAAAAAAGTTTGCATCATCAAATAAAAAATTTATATGTACCGAAAGGGAGTGTCATAATTTTAACGCAAACTAAAGTTTATTATTTCTCTCTGAGTTGAATGTTGCCATGTGTGACTAATTCTTTAATAAATATTTGGAATACCGGTCATTGAATGTTACTATACGTAACATTTTGTAATTGTATTGCTCTACTTTTAGTACTATATTTTAACCATATTCTTCTAATATCCTGCGACAGAAGCCCAGAGTGAAATACATGCGATGAATGTAGATAATAGTCATCTACGACATACTAGACCATACGGTCAGCACTTCATTTTTACCGCCTTTTAACCCGATTTTAACTCATTCATTGAAGAATTGTACTACAATTTGAACTGAATGAACTCAATGGCATACCAAGTCAATACAAATAGAAGTATAAATAAACAGCAATTGAACACTGTAAAATTGTACCAGTAACCTTTGGCTCTTGAGACCAGTGAACTGGAACATCATTTTTTTCTTTATTTAAACTTTAACTGACCGATTATCAGAATGTTAATAATTTACTCTGATGTACCTTGCTCCCAAAAACTGAAGAAAAATCCACAATTTCTTCTTTTTATTTACTTCCTTTGAAGTAGAATATCCTTTCTCTTTAAAGTCTTTTAAATTTAAATAGATTATAACGAAATATGTACTTATATTTATATACATCTGTATTAATATAACATTATTACATCAGAAGTAGATGTAATCTCCAAAGTTAAACTAAAATTTTCTGCGAAAAGAACTGTAATAACGAATATTTTAAAAAGTATTTTCTGTTTATGCTCTTTATTTTATCAAACGGTGAAACCTGTTTGTTTTTAAAAATAGTTAATTTATGCAAAATAATAATTTTATGAATAGAATGTTTGTAATTTAATTTAATAAATAGTATTCACATTTGGTAGAGTAAAACAATTAAAATTGATTTGCTTTATTTGAATCGAAATTTCAATTAATATTTCCTCTTTCTCCGAGAAATATTTTTTTATTTGTACAATTTGTTAGAACTTTTCTTTTGGGTTCTGCTTGTCAACTGGAGAGATGAGTTATACTTTATTTTTTGAAAGCCTTGAAATTCCAAGAGACATTGTTTGCCATTCCTCGCAACTCAAGGTTCTTCTTATTTTCCACGAAAATGCAATGCATCGGGATGCAACACTTGTGTCGCGCTGACGTCCTTCGAGGGTACTTAAGCAGGCGTCGGAAATTCGCGGTCAGACCTTGCATATCCAGACTACAATAGACCGATCTGCTAGAGCCAGTGAACCCATTAGCGAAGAGTAAACTCTGCCGGCCCCTCTCTCCAACAGGGTTTACCTGTAGCTGTTTATCGGACATACAAATGAGCCGGGAAGACAACGTTTCCTCGCACTCGCAGAAGGCTCCTTGCAACAAGGAATTGTTTAAGCTTTCAATCAAGTCCTACTCTTCACTCCAACTGTGTGTATCTTCGTCTTGTTTGTTCTTACCTCAGTCCTCCATCTATTTTCTGTCTACTTGGTGAAAACATTTCCATACCTCCTAAAATTAAATTATCTTCCTGTGGTGCATCTGTCATTCATAAATACTTAATGTTGACTTTTTCTTGAAATGTGTAATTTATTTGGCTCAATATGTATACTTATTCATATAATCTTCCTAGAGAAATATTAGGATGTTCACGTAGGCTTCTACGGTCTCCAGAAATATTCATAGATTCTTCTTCCACGCAAGACGGTGTCTGCCGAGCTTTCGCACATCATATGTTGGCTTCTTCAGACTTGAATAGAGAATCAACACTGGAGTATTGCTTTCATCGTTTCCAGGTTCCAAAGCTCTTTCTTCGTGATGCCGTTCTTCTCATGAACGATATTCAAATCTTCTCTTTATCCCAAGCTATACAGGATTGATTGTTCTTCCTTGGAGAGGTTTGGCTTAGGTGGTTTAGCCTTCCTTAGAGCGAGCCAGAAGTTTTGTCGTATTCTCTTAGCTTTATTATAATAAAGGTTCATATTATTTCTTTATTAATTAAATAATGAGTACCATAGATAGATAGAAACTAAATGAATTCAACATTAATTATTAGAAGCACCTTACCTTTTTGTAAGGTGCTTTGTGTCGTCTTTGGGAGATGTCAGACTTCTTTCAAAAGTTGTAATATTCACTATACTTGGACTTAGTTGCAGACAGTCTATTAAACTTCAGTTTTGGTGTATCGCAACGTTTGCAGAATGCACGATCAGATGCATGTCTTTGTAAGAAGATTAATTTAATCTCATTCTCCATTCAGCCCTAATGAAGTCATTACAGGATGTGTGAACGCTTCGAAAAAAAACCTCCTTTTCGACACGGTCAAGACCTTAAAAAAGAATATATGAATATTCTCGAAAATTATCAATCAGCGGTTATCCCTAAACAGGTTTTCTTCATAAATAATTTATACCTTTTTATATTTTTTTGTACAAAATAACCCAAACCACTTCAAGTGAAAATAAATGACTTCGTTTTATTAAATTCAATAGGAGAAAATCTTGAACATTCAAATGTTAATCTAAAAAATTCAAATTTCGAATTGGAATAATGCAAAATATACGCTTTTGAACGCATTATTTTGCGCATTTCGGGCATTTAATTATATTATACAAAATAAAATAATAATATTTGTGCCTAAGTGGTATTTTTATTAATCTCTTTTAAGATTTTAAAAACGGAATAATAAAATTTAATTTATAATTTAAATGAAGTAAACACATTTCTGTTTGAAAGTATTAAATGTTTAACGCACTTCAGCTGCAAATTTTTTAAATCTGTAAGCATATTTTCCCTAGTTTATTAAATAGGACTTAAATACATGACTAATTTGATTTTAAAAGCAACAGAAGATTAGATGAGTTAGGTATAAACTTGCGTAAGGAAGGTAAGATAGAAGTCCTCAACAACAATACGTAATTATACTCTTAAATACTTTCTCTTTCAAAACTTCGAGAAAAAAAAAGTTTTTGAAACAATACTAGAAAATTTATTTTCCTTGTTTTAAGCCCATTAAACTTTTGTCATAACACTAATACGGGTTATACAATTGATTACCCTAACATGCCCTCGAACTTGTCTGATTACAGCCAATAAATTATTTAATTCATCGGTTTTCAATGAATAAGTCCTAGAAAACTCTAAAAGTTGAAATTTTCAATTCATAGATTGGGGGAAATCTGCGTTTACCCCAAAATTATCTATTTTATGTGAAAGAAAATTACATTTCCAACTTCCAAACTATAATATTCATATATTTACACACACAATTTTACTTTTGCTGAAAAATCATTCATGAGTTCTTAATGAAAAGTTCTTCGTGGTCTGATTAGGATTTCTTGTTTATTATTTAAGTTGGTTTGTTCAGTATGATTATTCTTTAAAATAATATGTAATTAACCATCCAAAAAACGGGGTAGCGTCTATAAAACACCAGAATTCCAGAACAAATTACAGATTCTTATTATGCAACGAATCTCTTTTGTGTACACTTGGGTTGGGGGGGGGGGGGCGAGTGAATTTCTTTTACTAGCGCTCACAAGACGGTTAATTTTATAGAGGTCGCAGACAACTACTCTGATTCTCCAGTGGGTGTAATAAATTTCTCCGGCCCAGATTTTATTGGTGTGAGGATGAACGTTGAATACGTCGGATCGTAAAAACGCAGAACACCGTATTTGATGACGAGCCCCGCCTGCAATAAAAATTCTAGAGTATTTCAAGGAGATCCAACCAGCTTTTTTGAGAACTACGATCTCACCCCAATTGAAAGAGAGCTACCTGACTTTATTCTACGAAACTACAGTCTTGGGCTTAGAAGAACCGCCATTTCCAGTCTCATAGCATTTCCAGGATTATATTATCGGGGGATGTATCCAAGTTACGACATGACATCTTTCTTATGTACTTCCTTTTCAGAACCTTCAATCCACAATTTACCTTTGAGGATCCAATTTCAATTTTCTGCTCACTCCGATAAGCTATAAACATCCTATTCCGCACAAAAGTATAAACAGAGTTTTTTCTGGACGTAATAAATGGCAGATAATACGCATGTTTATCTGAGATCTAGCAAATTTATTAGTAAGTTTGGTACTCAGTAAATGCTTAGCAAACAATCATGTTTGTCATGTAAGTATCAAGACGCACATATACAAATTTTTCTTAAAACCTGCACTGCATAAGATTCCGTTGAATCTGTCTTTACTTTTTTCACATTTATTGTTCCTTTTTTTAAAAACAGTCAGAAATTCTGTTCTGAAACGGGGTGAGAGCCTACGTACAGTTAGCTGTACATTAGATTATAGTTGGTATAACTTTTTAGCTATAGGTAGGTACAAATATCTTGTTGGGTATAAATAGCGAGGTATAGTTAGGTATAAACAGTTAGGTATTGTTAGTTATTGTTTAATACTATTGTTACTTTGTTAAATATAATATTATGTAGAAATGTTTAGGGTCAGAATTTCTGGTCAGTGATCAGAAAAAGTGGGTTCGAGTTCCGCCGTGGCCTACACTTATTTGTTTTAAAGCCAGAGTTCCTCAGTACTCTTCAATATTTCTGAAATGATCAGTCTTAACTCCTCAATATTTCTGTTGAAGAACATTTACATTTTAAATTTCCCAAATCGTGGCAACCCTAATCCAAATGTTCCTATTTCCTAAAAAACAAAGAAACAAATACATTTTTTTGTGGTATATAATCCCACGTAAATTTTAATAATTTTTAGTGAAAGGGAACAGAATAAAAAAATCTAACTGCCCCAGCCAGGACTCGAACCTCGATCTCCTGCTTTCCGGGCCAGTGCGCAAAGAGGGAGATCCACGCACCGGCCCGGAAAGCAAGAGATCCAGGTTCGAGTCCTGGCTGGGACAGTTAGATCTTTTATTCTGTTCCCTTGCACTAAAAAATTGTTAGAAACAAATAAAATTCCGTCACGCGCTGCGTAAGCCAAGCAAATTTCGCATTTTCCAGTTTTAAAAGACCAAAAAAGCAGATAAATGTAATGCCGCTGAAGATGACGGGCATTTCTCAAGTGGAGAGGGAGGCGCTCAACATTTGGATGATTCACGCCTTTTGCGCAATTTTTGCATGACATAAATTATTTATTTATATTTATTTATAAATTTTACATACATTATGTATGTAAAATTAAATTTTGTATCTATACTGTTTTAACGCAAACGAATGTATTGTTTTTCATTCAATTTGGTCTCACTATCAAATGCTCTTCCCTTTCTTAACTTTAAACCACAAAAAGCCCCTTTAGCACTTTGGAAAACGACACTTAAATATGTAGAATACAGTTGATGTATTAAACTAACTATTAGAAGTTTGGTTCATGACTAACTCTGGAATATACATTGTTGAATATATTGAGAAAAATCTTATGAACATAATAAGGGTAAAATATAAATTATATTTTACCCTTATTATGTTCATACATTTTTTCGTTAAGCAAATAATAAGGAAGACTTTAATATTTAAAATTTTGATTTTCCTCTAAGCCATCCCACTCTTCTGACTTACTTCGGCTATTTGAAACAAGCTCTATGAAAGCAGGCTGAATGCAATCAAATATGGATTTAACGATATAACTCAAGACTTGTTTCTTCAGTTCTTCAAGACTTACTTCTTTCAGCCATGATTCTCTGGTCTAGTCAAATCC
Source organism: Oncopeltus fasciatus (assembly GCA_000696205.2). Classification (NCBI taxonomy): domain Eukaryota; kingdom Metazoa; phylum Arthropoda; class Insecta; order Hemiptera; family Lygaeidae; genus Oncopeltus; species Oncopeltus fasciatus. The sequence goes on along the minus strand of KZ807688.1, from coordinate 1,759 downwards.
CTAGGTCCCACTTATCCCAGTTGAGACATCAGGGCAGATCCAGGCTTCCAACTCGCAGTCCGCTTCCCTTCACTAAGCCGGAGAATTATAACTTCCCAGCTACTGTTGAGTTATCACGCTGATATTATCATCTTAATAGAGATAGGGGTGATAAACCTAAACGCTTGCTCTCCCTAATAAGCAAGTGTCACTTTGTGTATTTCCCGACAGAGCTGGTACTATACAGTCACTTATCACGACTCGTAATTACTACCGCTAAACACTAATCTCTCCTCGATTTATTGTCGGATTTCTCTTTCGGAGTGTTTAGTGAAGTTGCGTCTTAATTACACTTCTCCGAAAAATTTCTTCCTTTGAACCTTCTTTACCCAAACTATCGTTAATTTAATAGTGTAGTAAAATTATAGTAACTAATAATGGACTTATTATAATCTCTGTGTGTGTGTGTGTGCTGTGGTGCTTATATGCATAAACGTAATTTAGTCTGAAGGAAGCAATTTTCCATTTAGTCAAATAGAAAATTTTCTTAATTTAAGGTAAACTGCAAAGAAATTTGCATAATCCGCTAAATTTCTAATTTGGTTTATCTCCAGAGAAAAATGCATCTGTATTTGAAACGTATGAATTAAAAAAAGAAAAAGTATTTTTTTTTTTAATTTAATAAAAATAATAATTTTTTATAGTGAATCAGTCTTAATAAAAATATACTTAATGTATCTATTAATTATTATTTAGCAATAATAAAATTATTCAGCATTAGCTTACAATGAAATATTCAAATAATTTTTTATTTTAATTCGTTTTCGTAACGAATTTTAACTGTATTATATATCTTGACGCAACACCCGTTCTGGATTAGTAAACAAACAAGTCTCGTTTAGGTTCAAGGTTCGTATTCTCTGGAAGAACGGGTTCGTATCCTCCGACTATTAGTGCCCAATGTGCTCACTAAAAAACACCATAGTCCTGGCGCTAGTGGAGTAAGTTCACTGTTGATGCATATTATTAAAAGTAAGTTTACAAGGTTTGTTCCAAACAATCCTCTAGAAATGAGGATAACAAATAAGTGGCAACTCTTACAGAAATATTTTTGGTACTCCAAGGCAACTAAATACAAAGATTGTGGCTAACCCAAATGAGTCGACGAAGGAGGTAAATATCTTTAGGGTTTAAGCAAACGGTAGAATAGAAACATAGCTGACTAAAATTTCAAACGGTTTAGCTTTTATCTGAAATTCCAAATTCCTTCAACAGAATTAGAGTGGGGGGTTTGAGTAGTTCACCCTTCTAAAGAACTAGCCCTGCTTATACTTTGACCTAGCAATAAAAAAACAAAACGGACTGATTTCTAGATAGATACGATCCGTCATTAACTGGTGGCAACTCATCTAAGGCATTAAAATCATAAAAGAAATTGCTGATCCTTCAAGGTCCTGGGAGTTGGTGGAAGGGACGAACTACACAAGTAGATAGTGCATTAGATATTTTGGTACAAATATTAATTATGTTATTATGTGATATTAACATTATGAATTTTATAACTATGTTATTGAATAGATTGAAATGTTTAGTCGGGGCTCAGTTTTCAGACATTAAAGTAATCCATTCTTAATAAAAAAAGAATATACCCTTGTTTTGGCTTCACTTGTAAGTTATTTTCAGGACTAGTAATGAAGAAAATTATTTTCCCAACAGTCACTACCAATATGATGATAGGAAATGTATTTTTTCCTTCTATAATTTATGTTACAGCCAAATA
>KZ807687.1:377216-389940 GCA_000696205.2 Oncopeltus fasciatus | reverse complement strand
TTCCACAACAGGCATCTACATATATTTGATAAAGTGAGATAGAAATTCTAAGCTCCTGACAGGAGAGTATCTATTATTTTTAATGAAAGTGTGCTAGTAAATATTAGGCAGTTAACTAAGGAGAAATAGTAAAATAAAATCCATGATTTATAAAAATGAAGATTTGTAGAATTTTTTTTCTGAAATGAATAGATACCAACAATTTTGAAAAAAATTATACTCTTTTAGAAAAATGATCATATCTTGAATCCGAAGATGTGGGCTAGACAGATGATTATCCCTTAAATCTATACTAATAAAGATTACTTTACATTACTTTGAGTAAAAGCCACTGAATTTCTTTGAATTACATACTATTTTGGTAATAATTGTTCACAGAAAGATTAAAAACTTTTCTACAATAGTTAGTTTGCTTAAAAGATATAAATATAATTTTTCACATTATCACTGCAAAAGTGTGACTGAGTATTATGAAATACTATCACTTCTTTTAAACCAATGATTGGGAAACCCTATCATTCAAGAAACAAAAACAATATTCTGAAAAAATACAAAGAAAATATATGTGAGATACTCTGTTGATATTTGTTATCTCTGACACACGCATTGGTGATTATTGGACTCTGAAGATGAGGTTTTGAAAGTACTCAGCTTTGTTAAATAAAGAAAAGATAATGTGAAGATTGTTATCAATTTCAAGAAATCCTTTTCAAAATCGGACTTTTGCCCCAGTTAAAAAAAAAAAATTGTTTTGAAGCTTATTGATATTTTTTACTACTTGACCATTTTAAAATTCTTATGAGTAAAAAAAGAAAGAAAAAAGAACAGTCTTTTTTACACATCAAAAGAGAACTGAATTGAAGGAAATATTTTTGCTGTTACTAACTGAAAAAAAAAAGAAAAGAAAACTCAGGTTTATGCTGCAAGCTTTCTTTATTTCCAGACTAATTAGTTTAATAGTGGGGATCAAGTTTTTTAACGTGCTGCTCCCATAGTGGTTCATGCTGAAGGAAGCTGTTCTCATATATTACTCTCGCTTTTGTGCAGACCAGACATTTAATTGGCTCTGTCTCTCTACCTCTGAATCATCCCCAGCTTAAATGTCACCTTGAAGGGACTATATGGATTATAAAGACCTTTCTTAATACTAAGATAGCCAATTGAAAGGCTCGTCTACTCTCCTGAAAGCTCAAGCCCATAACTCTCCAGACCTATTCTGAGTTGTATGTGTTTTGAGTCTCTTTTAGTGTTTATAATTGACACGTTACTGTTGAATTGGTTTTTCTTAAGTTTTCCCTTTATTTACTGTGATTTTTCTCATGGCTTTTCTTTGGTTCTGATTTTCTTCTACATATTCTGTTTTTTATGATTTATTTATTAAACTTTAGGTCTTTTTTTTTTCTTTTTGGTTATTTTTAAATTTAGTTGGTAAAGGTGGGTTTTTAGGGAAAGAAATGAAAAATTTGTTTTAACTTAGTGTCAACGATGTACACTTTGTTTTTGTACACTTTAATGTTTTGCTATATATCACACACAAAAAGATTATTAAACATTAATGTAGAAGTTTAAATAATATTGAAGGTAGAAAAATATGTAAATAATAATAAGTCATGTTTGAAAAATGCAAAAATAAAAAAAATTTAACAAAGCCTGAATCAAATGTTATAGGAATTTTTTTTAAATTTAGAATAATGTCCTTGCTTCTGCTGACCCTTAAATGAATTTTAGTTTTAATGACTATTAAAAAATCAATGAATATTCAATAATTATTTTTAAATAGCAAAATTTTGGTTGTGGATTGTTGTGTGTAAGTGAGAAAAAAATGTAATAAATCGATTAATTGATGGTAATTTTTCTTATAGCATAAAATATAAGACACTAAGAAAAGTATTTATGATTTGTATGTCTTGGTTTTAAATATTTTAAGTCCATAGACTTAATAATCATAAATGAGAGAAATTTTTTGCAAAATTTAATGCAATCAAGACATGTTGTGAGAAATTGACTCACATTAAATGAATGTTAGCTGTTTCACATTAAATTTAATGTGTGTCACATTAATTTAAGCTGGGTGTGGGACATTATCAACATTGTTATGCAATACAGCTTTACCTGTGCATCACGTAGGTAAAGAGGGTGGCACTTGAAAGGTAAACGTAAAATTTATTATTTTCCCTTTATTCTTACATCTGTGAATTTACTCAGCTGCCTTATACATCATTATATGAAAAGTCCTATTATAAAGAATATATTAAGAACACAAGTTCCATTAAGTTACTGGAATGGTTTAATAGACAAGTAAAAGAGAAAACAAAATCTATTGGCAATTAGTGACTCTGATGTTGGATATAATAATATTTATTTATTTCAGAAAACCTTTTTATGGTACTTGGACATATCAATTTGTTTAAAAGAATTTAAACATAACAAAATAGTGCCCAAACAATAAAAACATTCTACATGAATACTTTAATAAAAAGATGCATTCAACTATACATAAATATATCGTAAAATTTTAGAAACATTATTCTCTAATTGTTGATTTAAATTAAGATGAAATAAAGTTACCTATGCACTTTTTTTTTTTTTTTTTTTTTTTTTTTTTTTGCTTAAAATTGTTTTCTTTTACATGGGGAACTGGTTTCCAATTCAGTAAATTTGTTATTTTAAGAAAACTGTTATATATTTTAAGAATTAATTTCCACAACAGGCATCTACACTTCCTTTAACACCATGGTTTTTCCTCATGCCTTATTATTCATGGTATGGAGCAGGACCCTTATAACTTGATGTTCTTTTTTAAAAAAAATTTAACCTGTGTAGTTCAATTAATTTATATTATGAGTGGAGTAAATGTGAGTATTTCAATGATTTTTGACTTCCAATTGATTTTATTATACATGGTTGAATAAAAAATGATTGAAGATTCATTATAATTTGGTATTTACCCTTTTTAGTATGACAAACAAATGGATTTTATAAATATTAATTTAGTTGTGGTGTAATATCCCACGCAAATTTTTAAACAGTTAATGCAAGGGAATAGAATCAAAAACTATCTGTCCCAGACAGGATACGAACCTGGATTTCCTGCTTTCCGGGCCAGTATGCTGACCATTTGCACTACTGGGACTAGCCAGATAACTTATTAAATTCCCAACACACTAGCGAGTTATTTGGCTAGTCCTGGTGATGCAAATGGTTAGCATACTGGCCCGGAAAACTAATGGATTTTGTTCATCCACATAAAAAAATGTTAAAAAGCTATTAATAGCTATCTATAGTAAAATTTCTAGATCTAAATTTTTGAAATGTTATAAATTGAATGTGTTATCTTGTCTGACATTTTGGCATTGAAGGAACAATAAAAAAACACCATTGCTTATATGTGTGGTAATTGTAATTTTTTTTCTCTTTTCTCCTCCTCTTCAATATTATTAGACATCTGTACCTCATGAGTCAGTATCTCCACATGTTGATTATTTTACAATTTATTTTTGAAAGTTTGAAATGTCATAGTTAGTTGAAGAAACGAGTATAGAAAATATAATTAATAAAATAAAAACATTTAACAATGTAAATTCATTGTGTTTTGTTTGAAAACCTACTGTCCCCACGAATGAGCGATTTTTCCCCTTTAGCAAATGAAATCTGGTTTTTATTTTCTGAAATCATAATTGCTTTTTAATGCCTTGTCTCACATGGCAGAATGAAAATCTGTCCTGGAAATAGAGGTAGATTAAACACCATTTAAAAAAGTTGTCAAACAGAAGTGTATACTAAGAAGATTGCCTACGTTTTATTAAATATGTACATAAATGAGAGTGAAATAACCTAAAATTACTAAGGCCTACCGAAAGGGGAAGCTCTACACTCTTAATGACATTCTTAAATACCTTCCATGACTAGAGTTTTTATAGAATGTAAAAGTCAGAAAACTACATTTTGAAACTATTACGCTCCCCCACCCCTATTTTTAGCCACTGTAGTTTTCCGGTACTTTTATCGCCGAGTCTGTACTTTTTATTGTAATTCGGATTTTGCTTAGAGTAGACTCCCCAACAAAAATGATTTAGGGCGAGATGGCAGATCAGTTGGGATAAACAGATCACCTTTCGAGAGGTTGGTGTCCGGATCTCTGTAGTGTGCGAGTCTCCTGTCAGAGGAGACTCCTCTACTTTATTTTCTCTGCTTTACAAATACTTCATGTCACTATATCCTTACGTCAAAAGCTGCTTAAATCCAAGCAAATTCCTCAGAATCCCAGTTAACGAATAATTGTATTTTAATTTCTCATGTAAAACTCACTCCTAATGTTTCGATTTCCTAATAATACAAAGAAACAAAAGTCCGATACACATAAGCTGCTTAAAGTAAGTAGATTTCCCATCTTTCGTTAAGGGTGTTACGAATGAGAATAAACTAATCTTAAAAGGACAATGAAGGTAAAAACTAATCTCACTAAGGATCGAATTCGGTCAACCTGGAGTCGAGAGGTAAGGGGAGGCACCCAACCATTTCATTTTAAAATATAATCCTTATATTTTTTAATTAATTAATTTTTGTGAAATTTTAATTTATTCCGTTTTAATTTTTTTTCATAACAATAACAAAGATATTTGTTAGAAGTTGTTATTCAATTCGGTCTCTCTGTAAACTTCCCCTTCCTCTCATTATCTTTTAACCTATTGTTGAGTAAGTTTATTGCAGTTGAAGAAAATATAAGTAAATAATCTAAAGAGTTATTTTCACTACCAATGAATATAGAACTATCATACCTTCTATTATCCGTCTTCATTAGTTTCTGCAAACCATCTTCTGTTGGCGAGCGCTTTCGGACATTGTCCATCTTCTTGGCCGAATACATGTGTTCACTGTCACTGTCTGTATTCAACTGCGTGAAGAAGATGGACAATGTCTGAAAGCGCTCGCCAACAGAAGAAGGTTTGCAGAAACCAATGAAGACGGATAATAGAAGGTATGATAGTTAAATATAAGTAGTTTGAAACACGAAAAGGTATATTTTCTTGTGTTTCAATCTACTTAGGTTTTCTTCAACTGTAATAAATCAACTCTTCAATGGGTCATGGGCATTTTTTTCACAATAAGGCTAAAATAGATTCACGAAGAACGAACAGCGTAACTTACTCTAATGATGTTTGGAAGCTGCATGCCTAGGCAATACTCATAAAAAAATGAAGTTTGGGAATATGTATCTGGCAGTTTAGAACGTCCTCAAGATGCAGCTGCAGCGTTAGCATGGGATTCGCCTTGGAAGATCTCTTGTTAACTATTGGGGCCATCAGAAATCAGGTATGTGAAACACTGCAAAACATCGCCGAGGAAGCCTATCTGTTGAATGTTTTAACAACTTGCAAAATGTACGAAGTTGATGAGCTACGAGAACACCTGAACAAATTTGGAGGTTTAGTTGACAAGCTTTAAGAAATGACCATGGACATTAACCCAGGGACTATTAACGATTATGCTACTTGTATGTCTTTCAGAATCGTACGTGAATTTTCGATGTGCCATTTAATCTCGTGAATACCTACACTATAACTTCAAATATTGATTTATATGTAATAAAAACATTCACCCCATCGTGTGAAAGGTGAGTTTCATTGCCTGCAGTAGTGCAGAAAAATAAGAATGAAAAAAAAAAATGGTAAAATAATAATTTTTTCTTATTTTTCTTTTCACAATTATTCTGAAGAATATTTTATTATTTATTTTTACACTAATGCTGTAATTTAATTCTGCCTTGAAAATACGCAAATCTGCATTTATTTCTCAGCGTAGCAACGCATGAGAGCGGCAGGTCACCGGAATAACTTTGAAGTGCCATATAGATAAATATGAACAAATTTGAAGCTCCATCAGAAAATTTAGTTTTCTCAGCATTTTGTTGGATAAAATATTTTAAGGAAAGGAAAGCTTCAAAGGAATATTTTTTAGAGTATAATGTTTAATATGTCGAAATAAGCTTTAGAATCATAGCACACCTGGTGTGAGAGACGGACAGTAAATATTGAGAAGCCCTAAGGAACAATGAAAAAATCAGTCTATATATTCATAAGATATGCCCATTATAATAGACATATTAATTGATGAGTACTTTTGATTTAGGTGGCTCTGGAACACAAATATCCATTTCCCAAATCCCCATTTTGACTAAAAATGGGGGAACTGAAATTTTAATTCGACTACAACACTTCCTTCATTTTTTTGTTGTTGGAGATATCGCACATTTATGTCATATTCCCAGAAATATATTAGTGACTTTTTCAGTATTTATAATAACAACATTGGGAATTAATAGAACCAACCGCAGGGGCTGACTTGAGATTAACGTATTCAATGAGTAAACAATTAATGAAAAGTAAATGACGAGAGTCGACAAAATGTATGACAATGTCAGCTCCCTTGAGTACAAGACGAAGTTCTCGCCTTTCTCGTGGGTTAGACTCTTGCTAGTGTAGAGGGAATTGAATAAGACAACTAGCACGTCCTGGTAGTATAACTGGAAAGTACACCGGCCCGGATAGCAGGAGATCCAGGTTCGATTCCTGGCTGGGACAGATAGTTTTTTATATTCTATTCCCTCTCATTAATTGTTTGAAATTTACGTGGGATAAAATACCACAACCAAATTAAATATTTGTATTCAATGAGTCTTTGATATGTTGCTTACCGTGTGCAGGGTACATTGAAAGAAGGAGAAATCGGAGGTGAACAGAGATATAAAGTTTGTGGTCTATGTTTTACACCTGGGGCGCCAGGCTAGCTCAGGGGATCCGTACGGGTCTCGCAATCCTGACGCCGCGGGTTCAAATCCCGCCCAGATCAACCTTTTATTTATAAATAGAAACTTTTCCTGAGCCATGGGTGTTTAAAATGGGGTGGCAACCTGTAGATAGCCCCTTCCCTCCAATTACCCCAATTGGTTGCAAGGGAGGCTAACACAGGGAAAAAAAAATCAAAAAACAAAAAAAAACAAAAAAAAAGTTATACACTGATGTGATACTGCCCTTAGGAAGCAAGGGGGAGCGTATTAAGGGCAGGTTGAGACGGCGGGGGTTGGAGGGGGCAGGCATCTTCTAGTGAGCGGCCAGTCCGTGCCATGTCTCTGCCGGTTGAACTCTTCGCTCTATTAGGGGCGCTCCTTCTCGGCGTCCTTATAGCAGATTTCATCTTCCAACTAGCCCTCGGCCTCCGTGCTCATCTCTTCCCGAGACTCGCACCCCCTCTTTCCCTTGAAAAGAAATTTGGATCTTGGGCAGGTGAGTTTCATATTAGTTTTATTTATACTTACATTTTTGAGATAATAAATTTAAACGATACATTTACATTTTTAAAATACAAATAATTGAGAAAAAAAAATTTCTAACGCACACAGAAATAAACACATAAGGTCGATGAAAAAAAAGTTTTTTTTTTTTTTTTTTTTTTTTTTTTTTTTAAATAAGAGTTTTTTTTCTTCAATATTTCTATTATCAACTTATATAAAGTATAAGGACATGGGGAAAACTTTAGAAAAAAGGGGCAATCCCTATATCTTACTCTTAATTTATGACGTCTATTCCATTTTTTCTATTATTACTTGATTGTGAAGGGATGGAGAGAGAAATTTTAGCGGACGGGAAGAGCAGATCACTGGATATAGAAAAAAAAAAACAATAAGAAAATTAGTCAAATGTCTGGGCTGCGTTTTATTAAGGTGTCGAATTANTTTTTTTTAAATATTGGATGCTAGGGCAAGAAGAACAATTGTAAATGTTTGTGAGTATATAAAATTTGCTTTTCTTACCCACTCTAACACCCCAAATTTTCACACATAGTTTTTACGCTTTGGTGCCAATTTCCATTTTAAGACCAGTACCCATTTATAGGCGGTATAAAACGAGAAAGGAGTCTTTGGCGAGATCCTAGGCGTTCTCCCCTCTCTCTTGCTACTTATTTAGTTGTAATAAGCGTGGCACCCCAATCCGTTTTTTAGTATTTCAGTCTTTGAGTCCTTATTTAGCTTCGAAGTTCTAGAACTTTCTTTGCCGCGACACCCTCGGCCTCTCGCATCCACCGTCTTTCTCTCCTGACGCCAAAGTGAACTTTTATTAAAATTTGCCTTAGTGGAACTTCGCTGACCATCTTAAGAACTAGTTCTGCCTGCCAGAGTTTTGCAATCTTCATCATCATATAAATAATCTAAAACTATCATATATTCTGTAATCTGTCTTCATTGGTTTCTACAAACCATCTTCTGTTGGCGAGCGCTTTCGGACATCCTCGTGGCCGAATACATATACGCATACACAATATGCGTGTACACCACGAGGATGGATAATGTCCGAAAGCGCTCGCCAACGAAATATGGTTTGCAGAAACAAATGAAAATGGATTACAGGAGGTATGATAGTTCATCATCATAGTTATCCGTCTCCTGGAACATATTTTACAGCTGGTCGATGTACTTATTTTTACTTTCCCTAATGATAGTTTCAGCTGAAATACAGAGCCACACAATCCTAAAATGTTTCGGAAAATATATTAAGGCAGCGAATAATTTTGACAATGAGCTTAGAATTGTGACACAGATATTTTACTTGATCCATATTTATGGAACTGTAGCCTTGTGTCATTTATTTTAAAACTAAAGATCACTTATTATTTACGGAAAAGAGCTCAGTCATGAAGAACAGAACTCTATTTTTAAGGAAATATTTGTGATGAAAGAAACTGCATAAATTCATAATCATTTCAATACTCAGATTTATTGTAAATTTAGATTTTTCTTATAGTATGGTTATGTATTTAATTGTTTTGCACATAACTATTTTAATATTGATTTTTTCTTAATTTTATATTAATTTATTTCAAATTTAAATTCACGTTGTAAATTGTTTTTTTATTAATAATAACGAAAATTTTAATTTTTTGATTAATTAGGCTTTGCATGGAATAAGTTTAAAAACATGTTAGTAACTTTAATTTAATTTCTATTAGGTTACCTTCTCTGTAATTAAGATATTATTGTTGGTAACATAACGGATTTTTTGACAATGCTCTTCAATTCTTCACCATTCTCTCTCTAGTGCTATACCTTAGGGGAAAACAAATTTATCCTCCATCTTAAATTATATCTTATATTTTGTTTGTGTATATATGTTGCGTTTTCTATTTTTAAAATAGGAAACCCAAACTTAGAATTAAGAATTCTTCTCAAAACCGTTTGTTAGATTATAATATATTTAAATTTTTCAGTTGCAGTTAAATATTTATAAATGACTTATTTATTTATAAATAACTAATTATTATAAACTAATTTATTTACAACTGAGCAGTCGCTGTTTGAATATATCTTATATTTAACAGTAAATCTAAAGGAATAAGATCTAGTCTGGCGTTTGAATTATTTCAAAAATATAAACTGCTCTGTATTGCTCAATAGGGCTTTATTATTATTTTTTGTTTATTTACTTATTTTATTTTATTTTATGAAATTATTTTAGATCAGGTAAATACCATATTCATTTATTTAAAACTGTAGTGAAAAAATGAAGCGAATTATAAAATATTCTTGAGCGGAATATTTTCTAGATAGAAATATATATTATCAGTTATTGATAAGAAAAATTGATTTCTTATTGGTGTATTAGTTTTGCCAAATTAACTATTTTAAGACCCCTTTAGAAGAAACAACATGCAGAAATAACCAAAATTCGTGCTACCAAAGTTGGTGATAACAGTTCAAGGAAAATTTTGGATGTGATATCCCCTAAGAAGGAGAACAAGGGCATAAACGAAACCCTACGTATCCTTACGTGTGACTGAAGTTACTGTACTATTCTGATTCACTTACCTCTGTGAGTTCATCTCCAAGTGAGAGCCATTCGACCTGACTGAGTCTGCCGGCTTCTAGACGGAGTATATATACTGCAGTTCTGAACGTTCGTATATTATCCATCATATGAAATTCACAATGGCTTTGAGAACTTTATTGTGTAAACGGTATGAAGACGAAAATTACATCGTTTTTAGTGAAAAATCTTGGCAATCAACCAACAAAGAAAGTAAATTCCTAAAAACAAAGACAGTAAAGTCCTATTAAATTCGCGATAAGCAGGCTAGAGGCCAAGTTGTGGATTTAGGAACTTTACAATCCTCTTGCAGGCTCAAAATTATTTTTGGGAGTTAGAACCCATGAAACAACTGAAAGAAATTTTATATCATTAGATCTTCAGGAGCTGAATGTATGTACCCAGCTTGTAAACTTTTGGTGTGATCACTAGTGAAATCTGTCTTTTACGAATAAAAGGCATCTAATTCCTTTTCTCAATGCTTAACCTTACTGGTTCAGTAAAAATTAGAGTATAATAATAGTTCTGTCAAGGAGGACTTCTTTTGCCATTATGAAAAAAAATGCCCGAACTAAAGGACTCCAATTTGAAGCCTAACAAAATTAATAAAGAGAGAAAAATATGAGTTTAGTTATATTTTATCTAAAAGTATTTCCGCAAACGTTTGGCTGTATGTATATGTTCAATAAATTATACATGCCACCTTCATTGAATCAATCTGGTTAGAATACGAATAGGACTGCAATTGTCCATTGGAAGTAGTAGCCATACCAATGAGGCATGCCTACGTGCGCTATTTAGTCCCTCCTCGAATACGAATTGCTTGGAAGAAAACGAGGCCGTATGCGAATTGTTCGTGGATTAATGGAATAGTAAGGGGTGTGAAATATTTGTCCATGATAGCGATAAGGCCAATGTGAACCTATCTAATATCTCAAATAGTCTTAAGCAAAGAATTGATCACGACAATACCAATTTTATTTTGTAATATTTAATATATTTTTTTTAAAAAGAAGATTTTTGAATAAAAACAATTATCCATGTTTCCTAAAATTCACTTCTATAAAGATTTTATTTATGAAGAAATATAAAAAACTAATGTTGTTAATGGGAAGATGAAACGCATCCTCGACTTGGCATTTTTTCTGCAAGTGCTGATTTCTCTTAGCGTCCATGTTTGATGTCTGAAATGTGTTCCTTAAGGTGAGTGTCAATTGTCCTCCCAGGAGCAGGACATGTTGTATATTCCTTGGGTTTTTTTTTTTTTTTTTTTTTTTTTTGCTGTTAACGTCCCTTGCAACCACTTAGGGTCATTGGAGGGAGGGGCTATCTACAGGTTGCCACCCCATTTTAGATACCCATGGCTCAGGACAAGCTTCTATATTATAAATAAAAGATTGACCTGGGCGGGATTTGAACCCGCGGCGTCAGGATTGCGAGACCCGTACGGATCCCCTGAGCTATCCCGGCGCCCCTATTCCTTGGGTTCTGAGGCCTTACTTGTCCTTCGGTTTCGCGAGGATATCAGATATTTTCCTATAAATACAGTATATTGCTCTTATATTGTGCCTCTTCAGTATTCGGGCTATCTTCTCTGTTGCGCCTTTGACCTAGCGTAATATTGTTTTCCCTCTGACTTCCTCTGGTACTCATTCTTCTCTGTTGAGCAAGCGATTTCTCATTCTTTGGTCTTTTTATACTGTTCCACGTCCGTAGCCATTCTCCATGAAGGTGGCTTTTAGAATTCTTCTTTCATATGGCAGTTGCACTGGTTCTGACAATATCTCTGCTCTGTCGAGCAGTGTATTAATCACTCTTTCCTTCTGTGATGGCTGATAGTGTGACTTGGTATGTAGATATCTGTTTGTGTTCGTGGGTTTTCTGTATACTAAGAAGGTGGTCATTCTATCAACAAGCCCTTCCAGAAATGGTAATCTTCTTGCCACAACATAAAATTTGAGGATGATTTGCTCACTAAGCTGAGGCATAGTACGCAGCTATTATCGACGAACCATCAGAAAAGAAATATCGAACGTAAATAGAAGATGGATATAAATTGAGCATGAATTCGAAACCAGTTTTGGGGGAAAATATAATCCTACCAACCAACATTTAGCCACCAAACCGCCCGAAAACCTCCGGAGATCTGCAATGGGCAGACAATGGGCAGGCAGACTTCGACCAAGATTCGGTCCAAGGCAGGTTTAAAATCTCGTAGATACGAAGACCCCTCTCATTCTCCAATCAGCGTGAAGAAGCCACCTCAGGATGTGAGAAAGCTTGGCAACAAACCTGACCCGGTCAAACCCGGAAGAAGAAATTTTACATAATACTGATGTCCTTGGAAGTCTAAGTGACATATACTAAAACTAGTGATGTTAATGCTGTCATAAAATCTAATGGGCTACCTATTAGCGGCGTAATTACAGAGCATTAACGGTCGTAAGATTATTATATTTACGAAAGGATAATAGGGGTTAGAAAGGATAATTATTAACTGGCACATTACAAATTGCACATAATGTGTAGAATGTAAATGCTAATAAAGTTATATTAAAGATTAAAAAAAGAAAAAAAGAAAAAAAAAGGATAATGTCAATCACCGTTAGACATTATCCTTTTTACCAAGATCCTCATTATTCGTAAAATACTCAGAATAATGAAGAAAATCCACATTTTATCAATCCCAAATATATATATATATATATTGTAGATTCTGTCTCCGTCATTCAGGCTGGTTTTGACCTGCTGCCTTCCTATTTCCGACTCTAAGCAGGTCTCGCAGATCCTGTGCACCATCCAGGCTTGGGCATGTGCACAGGATATATATGTTTAAATGAAACACTCGTGGCTGATATATATATATA
>KZ807687.1:359530-372050 GCA_000696205.2 Oncopeltus fasciatus | reverse complement strand
CAATTACCCAGGTTATATATATATATATATAGCTTGATTTTCCTACAAAGAAATCTGCTAAAATGAGGCATTTACTACACAAAGAATATATATAGAGTCAGTTGTTAAAAAGAATGTTTTAGTTGCAAAAATTAATAAAAATTGTTTAGCAATGGCCTAAACAATATTTCTCTAAAGAGTCCGTCAAAAAGAACTGATAAGCTTCCGAAACATCTTAGCCATATCTGCTATGATAAAAAGGTTATCATGGCATATTACGCTGTAATGTCTATCTGAACTTCTCCTACTCTTAAATATGATGGTATTTGTCTTATATTTACTCCAAATTCAGTAATCATGACAGAGTTTTGACACACAACAGTTTGCAGGCCTTTGCATTCCCTACCGAAAACTAGCTGTTTTAAATAAATTTAAATATTATAAAGCTCTTCAATAAAATATTAAAACTGAGTCGAATCGTGAAATTTGTGACTCAAATGAATGGATTTCTAACATATTTAAGTAGTGAAAAAGTTTTAAAAATTTCAAACTCCTATTGTAATTTTTTAAATTTAGATTCCTTTTTCTCCACTTAGGGTAAGTGACTGAGAGATATGTTCACGTAGCCACCCTGTACTTTCTGGATTTGAACCCCTAGGATAAAATTGAGAGATCCAATCGGTTCCTTTTGGCCAAACCCTACTATTTCCTGCAATATTTGCTTGTGTTATGAACCAATGTTATGTTCAAATTATTAATAATGAATGAATGAACGAAATACAGTTCCACAGGAGACACATTAGAGAAAACAAAGTTACGAAGAGTTCTTACATGCCAATTGCATAAGTAGCGTGTCAATCGACAATGACACTATGTGGAATATCACAAAATTAATAATAATAATATCATATAAACAACCATAGAAATCCACGCAAGGGTTGTTTTCTCTTCTCTCTTACATAAGTTGGATGAAAAAAACTAAATTAAGGTTTCGTGATGCAGAGGACTGGTTGCCTGGGCATGGGGAAACAAGGGGTTGTCTTCTTTCCGGAGCCATTTCCCGTAATTGGTCCACTGCACATATGTCTCATGTCATATTTGAAGGGTGGTTTTGCAACAAACACCCCTTGTTGAGTTTACTTTCACGTTACTTTTACATGAGAATGGAAGGTAACTGTGTTATCGCAAAAGTTGAGTACTTGTGAAAACTATGAGACTGCTTAAATGCGTTCTTAGGCAGTTTTTTCATTATTATTTTTATTTATTTATTTTTTACGTTTAAAGAAAACAGGAGGAAGAACTATACTTATAACCAGAGGGTTGACAAGTCTTAAAATACATAATAGATATGATTTGAGAACAGTTATCAAGGAATATCTAGCATTCAGGATTGAAGTATTGCAATCCTTAGTTGTAAAATAACATACAGTTGGACGCTAATTTCTTTAAACGGAACGAATTTTAACATTGAAATAATAATCAAAATCTTTTTTTTAGAAGCAACATCGCATTTTAGAAGATATGTCAATCTTAAAACCGACCTTTGAATATATTCACACACACACACACATACACACACACAAAATTCCATCATTTGTAAGACCCAAGGCAACTGATCACCAAATAACTGTTGTAAATACTGTTACAATCAATAGTATCTTTTGGCGAATACTAATTTCCACCGAATAGAAATAAGAAATATGTATATACATGAATGCTTTAATGGGCACAGTTTTAGTTTTTGCAACAGAAAATATTCATTATTAATGGTAATAGATTAATGCTGCAAAGAAATATTAAAAGTAATATTTTTTTTTTTTTTGTAATCGCACATTAAAGCAAGATATTTTAGAATTTCATAATTTGTCTTTCAAATGTAAAATATTCAAACANTAGACTCGTTAATTATTAGAATCGGATCAAGGAGAGCATTGAGAAATTTTTAATTTTTTTTAGCTATACTTTATCAAGATATTGAAAATCATGAAAATTTCAGTTATAGGTGTTTTTTTCTTGGCCTGATTTTCTGTAAAGCCCCTCCGTTACAAGTACTTTAAAAAAAACAATAACAAATTTCAGTTTTATATCAATGAATTTAACTCAAGTAATTATTCATCAATCAGAGTAAAACTTTTTTATGACTCTTAAAAAAAAAGCTGGTATTTGTGTAAGAAAATTAAATCTGTTTAAACAAAAGCGACGGGTCGTCCACACCCTTTGGAACGACATAAAAGTAAAATATCTATTTCTTATTTTCTTTACATTTTCCTCTTATTCAAATGTTTGATGTTATTAATATTTCGAAATAAACATATGAAGGTTAAGTAACAAATAAAATAAATAAAAAAAATTTTTTATTTGATGATTTTAGTTGGGGTTCGGTCAAGGTAGATCCAAAAAAAAAAAATACAAATTTAAAAAAAATTGTATTTTTTTAAAAGATTATCTGCCAACGTTTCGGCTTATATTGTAGGCCATCTTCAGGGCTGTTGAAATACAAAGTCATGAGAATACAATAGTAATTGACAATATTATAATACAGAATTACCATAATGTAATGTGATATCAAAAGTATGAATGTAGAAAGGTATGATAATATTTTTTTTAATTACACTTTTTTTGAAATACCTTGACTGAACCCCAACTAAAATCATCGAATAATAATATATACGGTCAAAAAACTCTCCTTTTGAATATTTTATTTGTATTTTTTGAAATTGCAAAGAACTTACATCTGATTGAATGATTTTGAATAGTACTTAATTTCCAACTTAGTTGTAATGGCTCCCAGCTCAGCGTTGAACTGAGGGCTTTTGTTGTCAACTCAATCACTCTAGGGGAGAATGTCAGATGACAAGTTACCCCATTTGGCCTTCTCCCTCATCTGGCGTAGGCCACCTCTTCCAACGTGGGACATTTAGAAAAAGCTTGTCACCATTACGAAATGTCCATGAAGTAATGGGATTTTCGCTTCAAGCTTACCGCATGTCTCTTTCAATTGACCACATAACTCTCCATTCACTGTTAAGACAAATTAGCGGCAGCTTGGTTAATTAGAAGATAATGTAATGTGTTTTTGTAGAGGCAAAAATCTAGAGCAATTGTCTACCTTTTTGCTGCCTTTCCTTCCTACGAGTACTAACCCTTGTTGTTTGAAGAGTCAAAAAATACGAACGGTTCATACCCATATTGCACTTAGTGGTCTCATTCCGACATAATCAATTACCCAGGTTCTAATGGCCTAGAAATGGTTGTACATCAATAATCAACCTAGTTTTAGAAAGGACAATCTGTAGTCTTCAAAGATTGCCGACCCATGTTAAGATTGCTCTTTCATTCATGTTTAGTTTTTATTCTTAACAACATCACAGGAACGATCAAGTAAAAGAAATACATTATTTTAAATAATTAATGAGAGAGAATAGAATAAAATAAGTCCAGCCAGGACTCGAACCTGGATCTCCTGCTTTCCGGGCCGGTATGTTTCCATTACACATTTTTTATTCTATTACCTCTCATTAATTGTTTAAAATTTACGTGGGATAATAAACCCCAGCATAGTTAATATTTATAAATGAAAATTAAAAAAGTAAATAACGAGGGTCAATAAATAGCTAGACAGTGTCAGCTCCTTCGAGCATAAGACGATGTATTTGTCTTTCTCGTGGGTTAGGCTCTCGCTAGTGTGTTGGGAATTTAATAATTTATCTAGCTCGTCCCGGTTGTATAATGGAAACATACCGGCCCGGAAAGCAGGAGATCCAGGTTCGAGTCCTGGCTGGGACAGATAGATTTTTTATTCTATTCCCTCGCATTAAATGTTTAAAATTTACGTGGGATGATGCACCACAGCTAAATTAATATTTATAAATGAAAATAAAAAGTAAATAAAGAAGAGTCGATAAATAGCTAGACAATGTCAGCNATATATTATTAGTAAATTCTACATAAATTAAAAAAAAAGCTTTAGTGTTGAAAGGTAAACAAATCCTGTGAAATATTTGTAAATTATGAAACTAGTATATCTTAAGTGAAGTTTTTCCATAAAAAATTAGCATTCCGAAATATTGTTAATATAACTATCATACCTTCTATTATCCGTCTTCATTGGATTCTGCAAACCATCTTCCGTTGGCGAGCGCTTTCGGACATTGTCCATCTTTTTGGCCGAATACATGTGTTTACTGTCACTGTCTGTATTCAACTGTTGAATACAGACAGTGACAGTGAACACATGTATTCGGCCAAGACGAATAATAGAAGGTATGATAATTTTCTTTTGCTTGTGAAATCTGTTTCGCTCACGTGTTACGGACGTTTCAATCAACTCAAGGAGAAAATTATTTTAGCAAACGTCACACACACACAAGTATGTTATCATTGTGTACTGTCTAGTGTCTTCAGGTTTGAAAATTAAAAAAAAAACCTAAATTCCATATTTCAACTTCTTTCTGAAACCAATGTATGAGTCCGTTATTATTGACTGAAATTGACGGCTGGCGTAGGGGTTTAGAGAGTACTATTAATTCGACATATGTAATCTAGGGGTAAGATATCTCGTTAAAACGCAAAATGCAATGAGACAAAAAATTACTTTAGTAAATCATTGTGAACTCTAATAAAAAAAAAGGTGAACGATTTTTAAAAACAATCATAGAAACACAATTCGGCAAATCACACACACACACACACACACACAAAAAAAAGTAAATAAAGGAGACGGTGGCGTATGGGGACGCTACTGACACAGCGCGGAAGACGAGCAAGGCCGTTCGGGTGGGGTCAGCGGACTCCACAACTTTCACTGCTCTGTAGCAATTCTTCCAGGCAGCAACTTGCTTCCTTGTCGTCGTCTGTATATTGTATTTGTATCTTTACATTATACATCATGCAATATACTTTATATAACACACTCATAAATTATTATATTGTATAATATACTATTATTAATATTATAATTTACATTACGCACACATTTTGAAAAAGGGTCATTTTCTTTATACACCCCTTTAACTGTGAGCTGTCAAAATATATCTTTCATACCGATTCTCGGGCTGTAGGTAATTGCGTGAAGAACTTTAAACGTAATCCCTTTAACATATAAAGCAGTATTTACATAAAGCAAACGCATTTAGGCGGAAATGATTAATGTCCATTGCGTGCAGAGACATGTCATGTAATATAAGTTAGGCTCCACGGTGTTCCTCAAGCAAGCAGTGTGAGTGGTTATGTTTATATTAATTCAATAAAAAGTATTTTCGTAACCTTCTTACTATCATGAATATTTAACAAGATGTACATTAATATTTATGTGGTAGGCAGTAAAATTCATATCTTCTACTAACAATTTTTTGGCATTACTAGTCTAATACATGACAATGACATATATTCATTATTTTTTATGTACTATTATGTATAATGCTTTTATAATGCATAACGTTTACAGCTTATATATGAAGTTGTTCTTTGCATGTTGTTTTTCTCTTTATTATATTATATAGTTCACTTAGAAAAGCGAACGCTCTCACAAATTTATAAACTATTATCCTAATTACTAAATTATGATAGTGGTAGTGAAAGTAATTTATTTATCATTAGTTTACTGGTCATTTTTTTTAATAAGTGCCAATTCATTTTCGTTTCACAAATATTTACACATCAGACAAATGTCAGATACATATATGATTGGTCTATAAATAGTAGATCGTGATATAGGAAAGGCTTAATTAAATAAAACTGCGCAGAAGTTATTTAAGGCTTTAGATTGTTAAATAATAAAATAACTATTATTTCAATTACAAATTTATTCATAGTTCTTTCATTAATTGGAAAAGAGTTTTCATAAAAATAAAGATAAATTATAAATTAAAAAATACATTTATGTTACATAATTTTTACAATTATCTCATTCTACAGTATTTTTGCTATGGAATAGTAATAAATATTTATATTAACATAATTTTTTTGAGTCAGTAAAATAAACCTCACCCTATATTGCGAGTCTTAATGATTAAAATATAAGTTAATAAAAATATAATTTATTGGAGTATATGTATCTGCGATTTAATATAACATCTAGTCTTTCCTTAAACTTTCGTTGCCCTTTCTTACTGATCCTCTAATCCTTAGACACTTACTACTAGGTATCCAAAGGAGCTAGTAGTATATCGTGCTTATCTAAGCATCCAAATTTAAGATGTGGTCTTCTCCTAACCTTCCATTTCCCTTTCTTAGTGATTCTTTAACTCTCAGACCCTTAATGCTGGATATCCAGGGTAGTTAGTAGTATATCCTGCTTATCTAACCATCCAAATTTAAGATGTGGTCTTCTCCTAACCTTCCATTTCCCTTTCTTAGTGATTCTTTAACTCTCAGACCCTTAATGCTGGATATCCAGGGTAGTTAGTAGTATATCCTGCTTATCTAACCATCCAAATTTAAGATGTGGTCTTCTCCTAACCTTCCATTTCCCTTTCTTAGTGATCCTTAAAATTCTAAATCCTTAGGATATGTAGTCTAAAAAGTAATTTATATAACTTGGTTGTTTACTTCTTCTTAAATTTCAATATAGCCCTCCAGCAACATTTATAGCTTGATTGGTTTTATATATTGGTTTTTAAAATTCCTAATTTTTATTCTTATTTTTTACGGAGTATGATAAATATTTAGGGAAGAATTCGTCTTTTATATCGCATCCACTGGGAGAAAAAAAAACATTTAAGTAAATAATTAAAATTATTTTATTGAAAATATTTAAGTGATTAATGGAATTATGTAGAAATACCTTTTTTTTTTCTTGTGGATATTGATTTCCGGAGCCGTAAACATTAAAACACCAAAACCTCTAAGTCTAATGATTTTAATATCGACGACAATAATGATATATCGATTTATTTTTTGGTGAAATGTCAAACTGATGAAAGGCGGTCTGGCCAACGCCTGGTATTTCTGTCCTGGTGGTTTAGAAACGTGGAGATTTAGTCCAGGCCACCTTCCAGAAATGGTTTGATACGTTTTGAGTGGTCTATCGTTTCATGTTCACTTAATACATCCTGATTAGGTTATTTCCTGTACATTAAAAATTAAAATCTCCCAAAGTAAATATAAGTAAATATAGTAGAGCTATTAATGTCTAATACTACAGCCCTTAAACAAGTTATCCATTATTGGAGTTCCCTTAGAAAACACGTCTTGCCTCCGGGTTAATAAGCACATCTGTCGCTATTCAGGGCCAATAAGCATTCCCTGAACTCGGAGTCGTAGCCTTGTCCGACCTTGTCTTTGGCACAGTGACCTACCCAACTGCTAAGTCACTCTGGCAGAAACAGAGAGGCATTTAGATTTCCATTTATTAGCGATATACGTTTTAATTTTATGAAAAATGGAATGCATAGTTTCTTTAGCATAATTAACCATATGAAATTTTACCACGTTTTATCCGTTCTCGTGATAATTTGTTGGTGGGCGACTGTCATTGTCAACGTTCTACAGATTGCCTCTCTGAAAGATCATGATTGTATTCAAAATATGAGAAACTTTGGCACGAAAAATAAGCTTTTTAATATTTGAGTGAATTCGGATTAGAGGAAGGGATACTAGTCCGATAAACATAAACAGAAAATATATAAATTTTTTCGTAACTATTTTGAAACTAATTTTATATCTCTTATTTAGGATTATCATGATAATGTTACATTTTACTCTCCTTTGTCTTCTCCAGTGAAAGATCAAATTACTCATTTACTCTTATCTGTGCCAATCTTTACCAGGTATGCAAGTTTAAAATGTCGTTTATTTCTTAAAATATATACACAGTAATTTAAAAAAAAGTATAATATATTTTATTCAAAGTACTGGCCCTCGCTTTCTACACATTTTGTCCATCTCTCGGGCAATATATGGATACCATTCCAAAAGAATGCTTCATCTTTATTTGAAATCCATTCATCGAGCCATTTTCGTACGTTTTCGAAATTGTTGAAGTGTTGCTCCGCCAATGAGTGTCCCATCGATGAGAAGAGGTGATAATCAGAAGGCGCCAGGTCAGGTGAATACGGCGGGTGGGGTAGGAGTTCCCAACCAAGCGAAGAAATCGTTTCCTTAGTTAATCTGGCTGAATGTGCAGGAGCGTTATCATGCTGAAGAATGACTTTGGCGTGCCTGTGAGCCCATTCTGGGCGTTTTTCGATCAATGCGTGACTCAAATTGATCATTTGTTGTCGGTAGCGCTCGGTATTGACTGTTTCGCCGGGCTTGAGAAGCTCGTAGTCGATTTGGTCGATTTTCTCGTTTTTGATCAGTAACATCAAAATCACCACGTTTGAAACGTTGAAATCAACGTTCACATGTCTTGACGGTTGGAGCAAGATCGCCATAAGTCTCAACATAAATTCGATGACATTCAGATGCCTTTTTCTTTTGATTAAATAAGAAAATCATGACATGCCGCAAATGCTCTTTATTTGGCTTAAAATTAGACATTTTTAACACTAAAGAAAGGTATGATACGTCCACGTAAACGACTTAAAAACAACTGACTTTTGTAAACAAATGACTAACAAACAAAATAGCGTTAGAGATAAGCAAATCCTTCAATAGGCTAAGAGCGCATTCTATTGGAATTAAAACGACATTTTAAACTTGCATACCACTGCGATAAGAAAAATCTAATTAGTTAACGCTACTTTTGTAGTTGTTGTAGCGGAAATAACTTGCCCTTGATAATGGGCTGTTATTTTTTTAACATAAATATAGCAGCTAAATATTTATTTATTAAATAAAGAAAATTAAGTTAAATGATGTATTGCTTGTCTAATTTTACAATTAATACAGCAATTGTTTCACAAACCTTGATTGACGGGGTGCCTCTAAAACCTATGTATTCTCTGGTTATTGCAGAGTTGAACAATATCTTGTCGTTGGGCAAAATGATGTTTCGTGGTACAGGAAGATCGGTTCCTATCGAGGCTGTCCAAACTCTGATCTCTCGACTTGGGATTAGCCAATGAGACTAATGGTATATCTTGATACAAGAGAAACTCGCTTGGAGCCAGCTATTTGTTTCGAAATGCCAGGTATCGCTACCAAGATCTTCCTTGTCGACCTTCACCTTTGTACCGAAGCCCCTTTAAGGAACGGGTGAATCCCGAACGACTGAATCTGTTGGGGGCTCCTAAACTGCGGGTTTGGGTCCCGCCCTGGACAATCTTTTATTGAGAAATAAAATCTATAAATTAAATGGTCTGCCTTGTGCCACAGATGTTTAAAATAGAATGGCTACATATATATAGCCTATCTTTCTACTGTCCATTAACCAGTCCGTTCGTGGTTGAACGGAAGGTAATCCTAACTAAATGCCTCACTAAATGCCAACGTGAAATTTCACAACGTAAATACACTAGTATCAATTCATGATTTTTTTTTTTTTTTTCACTACTGGACATTTTCTACATAAAACTCGTTATTTATTAAACTCGTTATAATAATAGGAGTTCTGGCACGGTAGAGTTTTCAAGTATATTTTTACATTTAACTTTTGTATGTTTAGTTAGCTAACAATGTTCATCGTAAAAAGTGTTAACTTTATATACATTCCTTACTTACAGAGAGAAAGATATTAAGTGTATTCATTCGTTTATCCATAAGCTATTTAAAAACGAGATTCCTGCAAAGTATTAAAGAGAAATTAAAAATGTTTTACGATGTTTATTATGTTATATGTTAAATTATTTTAATAATGAGGGCTTTTTACCAGTACTATGTATGTTTTAATTTAAAAAAAAATAATAAACCAAAAAATAAAACTTACTTAATAATGGTTGAATGTGGTATTTCATAGCAAGTTCCTTGTTGCTATCTTAGGCAAGAGTGCATCCAAGCCACTTAGCACTTCGTAACTTTGCCGCCCCAGATTCGCCAAGCGCTTGCATTTCCTACCCTCTGTGAATTATTTTCACCCTCGAGTACCCTGGCGACTTCCGTACCTTTGGCGTACGTAGATTCGTTCTTAAGAATCAAATTCACTATAAGTAGTTGCCAAAATGAAAATGTTTACAGTTGCCTTTTTTATACATCTAATTCAGTTAACTACGAATGAAGAAAATATGTACTGAAGATTTCATAAATGATTATCCAAATGTAATACATGTCATTACTATTGCATTTACTTATTAATGTCAATATATATGTCAGTTTTGTCACATTTCATTTTTACTGTCTGACATGAGAGGGAGTAAAGAAGTTATCGTTTTTATGTTGACTTATCAGTTACCACAAAAGCTGAGTGCAGTTTTAAAAGGAATGCTATATTGGTGTTCATTTAGTTCAAAAAGTCATTTTGGAACAATTTCATTGATATTACTAGGTTTTTTTAAAGGAATTTTCTTAAAAAATGAACAAAAAAGTTTCAACAAATGAGCAATAAATAAAATAAGGCTTCTAAATTCTCCAATTGTAACCAAGTTGTCAGAAAGTGCCGAATGTCCATTCATTGTATCTTTAACCAACCTCATTGTATCCTAAGGTCGCACGAAGTAACAGCGAATCCTGTGTCTCGTAGGCATCGTATTTACACGCAGATGCCAAT
This sequence comes from Oncopeltus fasciatus, assembly GCA_000696205.2. NCBI lineage: Eukaryota > Metazoa > Arthropoda > Insecta > Hemiptera > Lygaeidae > Oncopeltus > Oncopeltus fasciatus. Next base: position 361,486 of record KZ807687.1, on the reverse strand, counting down.
ATGAGCAATTAATATGAGTTGAACCTTGAATTTAAGTATTCTATCTAAAAATAACAAAATATAAAATACCCTTCTAAATGTATTTTAGCATTTAAATCGGTATAATAGCATCATTGAATTTCTTAAATCTCTCCCGCTCTTCCCTCCTCCTACAGAAGAATTCTTCAGTTATGCGATTAAATAGAGATAGCTGGAGTTCGACCAAAATTTTCTGAAATTTATAAATTTCATTATACTTTTTGAATTATTCACCGACATTTCAGCTTAATGTATAAGCCATCTTCTCAGCTAATATGAAGGCGAGAGGGAAATTCTTGTCAAAATGGTGAAATTTGCATAAATCATAATGTTATGTAGATTTATCTTTCTTGACAATTCCCATTTTGTCTACTTGCCAACCTTAGAGATGGATTACAATGTAAAGCGACACTTCTGCGAATAATAAAAAAATTGCACATTTTGAAGAAAATTGTGACTATTCTTCAAGGTCTTTTGCGGAAACCCTAACTACGTCTTCAATTTTACATCTCCACGGGGTTTGTCTGGGTTACCAACAGTCTACTCCACCACAATGGCTTAGTCACGTTATAATTTCTGCGGGCCATTCTTTATATTGCGCAAGTTTTTCAGTAGTAAAAACCGGTTTGCTTTTTTTCAACCCTGACCTACCTCTGTTAACCTATTTTTTGATGATTATTTATTCAGATAATTTTACTAAAATTATATTTGTCCTCAATATTTCGATAGTATAAGAGAGGAAGGTCAAGTAGAAACATAGTATATTTCTCCTTTATATTAAAGTTATGAAAACAAACATGGTGATAAACTACTTCTTTTCCTCATTAAATTTTAGTAAAAAATAAATACATTTAAAGGCTAGCAATGAAAAGCCTAAATACATATTTTCGTTTCTAAATTTTAAATATTTAAGGAATGATCAAGAATCGATATTACAATCTTAAATATCCTTCTCAATAAGCGTTTTTTAGATGTCATAGAGCACTAAAGTTATATAATTACATTTTACACCTATTTTGTTTTCATGTATTTTTTCTTAATTCAAATGAAAACATAAAAATTTTAAATTATTGTCTTTATTTTAAGAAGACATCATTTACAGTCTTTTCATATATATTTTAAAGTATTGTTGGAAAATAATCACGTATGATTGTCACTTGCAATGTGAATTTCGGTTTTATATTGTTGTTCTCAAGAATCACTGGACATCTTTACTTTTTTTTATCTAAAAGTAAATAATAAGCCATCTTACTTTGCACTAAAAGTTAGGGAAAGTAATTGGAATTGAGGAGCTAGTAAAAGCGTGACATATCGTTCAAAGGAGATATTTTCTAGTTTCAAGTAGTGGTATATTTGAGCGGTGACAACTGCAGGGAAATTCAAGGAGAATGCAGTGAAGCTTGTACCAATGTACATATTGGATATATATCAATATATCCCCAGCAAAAAGCTGAGGACTCCAGAAACAAAGAACGAAGGGGTCTGAGCAATGTAATTGTTTTCCATTTCTTTACTTTAGTAATTTATGTGTAGAAAAAAACTATATAGAATTTATTCAAAATTAGTGATAATGCCAAGTCGAGACACGCCTTGAAAGAACTGGTGGCATGAAAGTCTCCAAATAATACTGCTGTTACCTTTGAAAATATGATCCATATTATGAACAGGTCCTAAAATAAGAAAATTAGAAAGCAAACAGAATATTAAAATGTGCGTCCAAACAATATTTTGAAGAAATTAAGTTGTTAACAATGAAATTATTGAAATACCGTCTGTGTGTGGACAAACCAAATTCCTTCGTATTGTAAAATATATATAAAATATATTTGTAATCAATAAACAAACCTTTGCTCAGGTTCATTTCTGTAGACTAAATATTACGCCCTTTTCTACGAAAAAACATTTTTATTCCCCCTTGAAATTTTAGGTAATATATAT
>KZ807687.1:342428-353026 GCA_000696205.2 Oncopeltus fasciatus | reverse complement strand
ACAGACCTTACCTAATTATTAATTGTAATATTTATTATTAAAATTATTTTTCGTACCCTTAGTAGTCCATAATTTTTATTAAACAAAAAAAATTTGTAACAGATTGTAATTCTACATTATAAATTTATAATTAAATCTCTTTCGTTTTTTAGATAATTTATCGTATGTAAAGGTATGGGATTTATTAAACTTTTCCAAACCAAGTTAATGTTGAGTTTTCTTTAAATTTTGTTGGAGTCAGGTAAATGAAATCACATAGCGCTTTGCAGGAAAAAGAAAAATGTTTTTTTACCAACGAAATGTGTGTACACGAAGTAGCCGTGCTAAGCAGTTGAGAAGCAGCTAGAGCCCCTGTGTCACTAGTGTGTGCTAACGCAGTATGAAAATACACTAATTAAAAATGAGGAGAGTCTCCGATGGTTCCTACAATTTACCTCAGAGGCTATGTGCATAGAAGGTTGGTTATGGATGTTATACTTGCAGTGGACGGGGTGTGTCTCCTTGCATAAAACACATATACAGTGCGTTATGTGCATTCAGTCACCATGGAATGCATTATTACACATTGTTCTGTGCACTCATTCACACTAACATGCAACACTCGAGTAGGACGCGCACACACTAACAAAAGCACGCCTGTGCCCATCTCACATTGTGAAAGAAATTTGGATGGTTCGAATATGATTTGTCCTAACTATCACTTACCACTGCCAGTAAAATTGCTCCAAAAGCCAATAATGTTTCGACTAATGTACCACCTGGTTTTACCTCATATAATAAATAAATAATTTACTTAATTATAGGCAAAAATTAAAGAGATAGATAATATTAATGTTATAAATATTATTTTTTGTGGTATTTAATCCCACGTAAATTTTACTAATTTTTAGTGCAAGGGAAAAGAATAAAAAATCTAACTGTCCTAGTAAAAAATCTCGAGTCCTGGCTGGGACAGTTAGATTTTTTTTCTGTTCCTTTTCACTAAAAATTAGTGATAATATTAATGATTTGATAGCGGAAATAGTTTTAATAGTCTCCTTGTATGTTAAAGACACATTTGATGCTGCCTAAAGTACTTCATCAACTCAAATAATTCGTGTGATCAAAGTATATTACCTCCCTTCTGTTTGCCATTTTTATATGAGAGCTACACTATATATATTTCCTATGCAAGCCTCAAGGACAATTACGATAAGATGTCCTCAAAGACTTTGTTATTTTCCTAGTTACTGTGTCGTGATGTTTGGTTCTCTTCTGCTACTCTCCTTACCCGAAGAATTATAAGTTTTCGCCTTTGCAGACGATTGTTATTTTTTCATTGCTCAATCAGTAGCTGAACTGGAAGCCATGAGGTGTCTATCTATATACGATAAAGAAGATTAAGTTTAGTCATTCTAAGTAGAAGGCACTACTTATCATAGAAAAAGAAGGACTCCAGAATCTGGACATGAACGGTAACAGGATTGAACGAATAAAGAAAACAAAACGTTTTGTGGTATTCTTAGATTTTGGATATACTTTTAATTCGCAATTTGACTACAGATGTCGCAAAAGCTTACAGATAATAAATGCACCATCTCGCTCGGCTAAAATTCGTTGGGAATTGGTAATAAAGCACTGAGACTGATATACTCCGTGGCTATTGAGCCATTTCTTGCTTATGCAGTTCCAATTTAGCACGAGGCAACTTTGAAAACGCTAATTAGAGAGAACTTAATCGTATCCTGAAACTGATTGCCCTCAGCATAGTCAGAGAATTCAGGAATATCTCATAAGAGGTAGTAATACGTTGTTCTCGCTGGCAAAAGTTGGGGGTCGTACATTTGTGAATCGACCAGATCTTCAGCGATAATTCAAAAGTAGTTAGAGCGGCAAAAGGAAGGTGGGGAGGGGGAATATAAAAACCGATAGAATATATACAATATCTTCTTACAATATATTATTAATCTTTTATTTATTTATTACATTCTGTTAAATAAAAACATTTTGTAATTTGATCACAATGAAGTAAAAATGACATTTAATGTCAATCACGCGAAGAGAGAAAGTGACTAATAACACCACTCTCTTATTATTTACTGACTATGTTCCCAGGAGCTCACGGGGCCATCTTCGTTTGAGTCGACGGGGAGGGTTGTAGGGGTTGGAGTTGGAAGACATGGTCTGTGCTAGTGGATTAGGATGGCAGTTTACTGTGGAAAAGGTTGAAGCAGGAAGAAATGAAGTCTTGAACAAAAGGGATGTTAGGACGTGGTGAAGGGATGAATTGGATACGTAATAGGGAGCATTTTCAATTATTCTCAGGGTTTTGGATTGAAAAAACTGGATTCTTTGGATGTTGGAAGGCTTGGTGACACCCCAGATTTCTACTCAGTTTTGTAGAGCGTCAGTTTGTTTTCTATCGTTTCTTACAATAAGTAAAATAAATAATAGGACATACAGGGCAATAAACTTTCTAGAATAAGAATAGTCCGTCACATAGGAGCTGCGTTAATTGCTTAGATATACAATGTTTCTCTCAGCATGAACATAAATAAAAGTAAATATGAGATATATACATATACATATATTACACAAACCCGGTTTATCAAAAATAAAAGCTCTGTAATAGGCGTATACAAAAGCTCTATATAAGAGCACTAAGTGAATTGAGAGAATAAGGAACTCAAGTGACGATTTAGTGACTGGGAGAATGGCGATGTGATAGACGCGTAGAAATGCTAGGGAAATGAGCAAGTCCTGAGCCCATTTGCATGCATGCATTATTCCTAGGGGCAATAAAGTCACTTCTGAGTGAGTAACAAAAGCCGAGACTGTTGCATGACAGCAACCCGTATGCTTTTTTCAAGCTCTTCGAGTTTACCATAAGATCTAACTCTAGCCCAGTAGAACGGAGACCTTCCTTAAGTGTCTGTACATTGACAGCCGGGAATTTCTGTGTGTCTGTAAATTTTCCCAGAAATTATTCAAACCGGGAGGAATCGCTTGGCACAACTGTACAATGTCCTAAGAAAACTCAAGGCTAACGACAAACCTGACAATGAGGTTACTAGAGAATGAAAATTAATATGCCTCAAGTTAAGAACGATGCACTCTGGCAGCTTTTCGTGAGAAGTGGGCTGGCAGAGTACGAAATGATAAATGAAATAATAATTCTGACAGAGGAGAGTATGCAAAATGGAAGCGCCACAAGAGAGAGAAACAAGTAGCTTGCCTTCCATTTTGAGAAGGAAAACTGACAGTATGAAATGAAAGAAAGGTTTCAGAGAGGAGTATGGTAATGGCTTCTAGACACCCTAGGAAGGGTAAATGTTTGGGGGATAATTATTGAATTATCTTTACCTCAGACGCTGAGAACCAAAGTGTCTGATCCTCCTTTGCCATAATTTATGATATGTTTATATCTATTAGAAATAAACAGAACAGCGAAACCTCTACGACGCCACGAGTGGCCCTGGACTCCTAAATGTCATTAAGACCGGTGCTGCAAGGAACCTTCTCTTCACCCCGTAAATATGTAAGAAACGCATTTAATTTTGTAAAATAATCAATTAAATGTCATATTAAATTTGGAATATCATCTCTTTGTAACATGATTTATAATGTTGTTCCAGAGGTAACCAATATTCGTACATGGATTCGTTTCGTTCAGAAATAGAAAAGAACGGAAGAAAAATGAAAATAACTTAAAATACGCTTGCCTTAGCCACGTGTGAAAATGTACAATCAACACATGCGGCGATAATTTTCTTTCAATACAAGATTTAATGTCTGCCTCTCCTTGGAGCAAGATACAACTGTATTCATTCCTTTATCGTACTTGTAAAAAGTTCCTCTAAGGAGATTACTTCCATGTTTTAAGTTAAAAAAATAGATATAAATTAATTATCATTATTATTAAACTTTTATTTATTTATTACATTCTGTTAAATTAAAACATTTTGTAATTTGATCACCACAATTAATTTTAAAAAAATGACATTCAATGTCAATAACATGAGGAGAGAAGGTGACCAATGAAACCACTCTCAAATTATTTACAGATTATGTCCCCAGGAGGTCACGGGGCCATCTTCGTTAGAGTCGACGGGGGAAGACATGGTCTGTGCTTATGGATTAGGATGGTATGGCAGTTTACTTTGGAAAAAGGTGAAGCGGGAAGAAATGAAGTCTTGAACAAAAGGGATATTAAGATCGTGGTGAAGAGATGAATTGGATACATAATAGGGAACATTTGCAATTATTCTCAGGGTTTTGGATTGAAAGGACTGGATTCTTTGGATGTTGGAAGGCTTGGCGGCACCCAAGATATAAATAAATAAAGTATTTTTTTTTTACTGCAACAATATAAAATTTCAAAATAACAGCAATTATAATTTCGTTTTTTTTATACACTAATCTTTATTATCATCTATTATCTATCAATCTATCACATTTTAAAGAATATTCTCTATTAAAGAATGAATTGTCTTCTTTATGTACCATACATAATTGCATATACTAATTTTTTTAGCAACTTGTTTGCATATTTTTTTAAACTCCCATGCAAATGCATAGTGTCATAGGGAAGGGAATTTCTCCAAATATACATACATTATAAACATACATGGCACTGGGGAGGCTTTCATTTCTCGATTAACGATTGACAACTTGGGATTGGAACCCTGACTTACAGGCGAGGAATTCCGAACAGATTCTCTCGGCTATTAATTGTGTTTTACTTATAATTATTACATACTAGTTTAATTTTTAAAATGTTCAGTCATACCTTTCTAGTATGATTATTTAAATACTTCTATTCTCTACACATTATTTATAAGAATTCTATCTATTAATAATGCCATATGCACAGTATGTGAACAAAATTTGAATTTTATAGAGCCACGTGTCCAGTTTAGGAAATAAAAATTTATTTTTACAGATCTTGTAAAGCAATACAGTTAAACTGTTGTCTAATATGTTTGTATCATTCACGAGATCAATTTTAGGATAATATACATCCAAAATTCAAAACCTGTTCCTTGGCTTGAGATTACTCAACAGACACGGGTGGCCTGTTGCGGAATGGCTATTAATTTCGTAATGTGCCCAAAATGTTCGTATTTGGATAAACGTTTCGAGCACATTAAGGAATTAATAGTATTTCTATTGCAAGCTGCCCGATTCTTATTAGATATTAACATTCGCTTCGCTAACTCACCAAAACATTTATGGTTCCCATACCAAATTTTATACTTTGAAAGCAGACAGGAAAATAAATCACTTGTATAAACAATTACTGGCAAATTTCGTAAAATATGTAGTACACAGAATCTGATAATCAAATGTGCCACGTATTTATGGACAAATTTAGGAATAATGCTCAAAGCCGTTTCAATAATATTTATATAGATTAAATTTTAATGTTGGGAGTGTATGTAATGCATTTGATCATTTTCAAGTTCATCAAGCTATAAAAAAAAAATTCCAATTTTCATAAAAATCGTTTTAAAGTCCTCCTGTACAAATGTCCGCTATTTTCCTCATGGCCTTTATTGAAGTGATGATTGGAGATCATGATGTTAAAAGAGAACTCAGCGAAATTCTCTGAAAGAAAATTTTGGACAAAACAAGAACAAGAGAAGAGTATAAATATATAAAACTCTCTATTATAAAATTTCTAGATGAAGGAGAAAGGTAAAAAAATTATAATAATTTTCAAATTACCTTTATTGCTTAAATAGTTAATCTTTCGCTTCAAAAAGTGACCCATAGTGCGAAATTACATAAGAAATAAAGGTGTTTGAAAGTTATTGTTATTTTTTGACCTTTCGCCTCCCACCTAGAAAAAAACATTGATCATTCAGTCAGTTATTAGTCACTAAATGTTTATCTCATTTTTGGAATTGCCGAAGTATGTAAATATATGAATTTTCGAACAATAAAGTCATTTGTTTGAGTTTATTTAATATTTTCACAATAACATATGCATTATATAATGTATTGGTTACTTCAGGGATCATAAACAAATTTTTTAATTTAAAAGAAAGAGATGTATTTCACTGAAACATATAAACAGTATTTTTAGAGGGATGAAAGGGGGGGGGGGTTAAATTATTTTTTCTTATCAGGATTATCGTATTTCGTATTTAAATATGGTATCACAAAAATAAAAAATTTATCATTACAAATGGTAAGTTGATTAGTGTAATTTTCCATTTTTGTGTCAATAATCATAATAATTATTTACAGAAATTCAATTAAAAACCCAATGGTGTTTCTTTTAATTTTAGATTTAAATTTAAAATCAGGTAATATAATTTTCTGGCGGGGGAAGAACTATCTGATCTAATTAAATTTCACTTCTGAACCTAGTCATGTCAATAGAAGTTCGAGTCCAAATCATGGGTTCCCATGCTGACGCTGCTTTAGTGAGAACTCATGAATGGGTTCCGTTAAGGCACGGTCCTGCCTAAGCGTAGTTCTGCAAGCAGGTCATGGCCTCAGATGCGTACCCCCCCTCAGAGTATTCAAGTGCGCGAAGAATGACAAGCAACAGATGATGACCTCTTATTGAATAGAGATATGAAATCGAGTGACGAAACCTCCTTCATCTAGACCGTCGAGCAATATATTACAGTCCACTAAGACAATGAGAAGCAAATGTATGGGAAATATATGAATGTAACTCTTATAAGCTATTTCCTCTTAGCTAGAAATATATCTAGTTTTAGTAATAGTTCTTGCTTCACATTCACAGCTATTACTCACCAATTACGCTACATCCCACTCAATCATTTCTATACTTAATCATCTTGAAGTTTCATTTCAGTTAATTGATCCTTCAGCTAGAACATTTCAGTAGTTATTGGACATTTTACTGGTCTACCATAAGATGACCTATATTTATTAGCTCCCATGATCAAAATAATTTTTCGATTTAATTTACATTGGATTAAAAACCTTTAACTAGGATTTATTAACTATAATCATACTAAATCCATTGATAATATGCTCCACCTCATGAACAGCAAGAATTCCCTCTTTACAAAAATTGAATTTCTCATCAGAATCGAATTACCGACCTAGATTTTGGAAGGTATAAACTAATCGAACTAATAGAGTAATTTTTGTTTATTTATTTATTACATTCTGTTAAATAAAAACATTTTGTAATTTTATTACAATGAAAAGTAAAAATTACATTTAATGACAATCTCATGAGGAGAAGGTGACCAATGACACCTCTCTCCAATTAATGCTAAACTATGTAAATTAAATAAATATAATTGGGTTATTTTTTTATAGGAGATCCCGGGGCCATCTCCGTTTAAGTAGTCGTCTACTACTTAAATATATTACAAAATAAATAAACTTGCATGAAAATTTTGATATTTATAGTAAAAATTGCCTCCTTAAAGCCACAAATCCTTTGACTAAGAGATCAAAACTTGTAATCTGCCAATTGTAGTAATTCCAAAGAAGAAATTTGTTCAGCGTTCCCTAGATTATTCTTATGTTACCAATATTTGAACTGCAGAAGCACAAACAGAAGATTTGGAGCGATCTTGAATCGAGTCTGTAGAGATCCCAGTTTAAATGATTAGTGTACCTTGAAACGTCTCACCATTGGAAGACCTGTCTTTGTAGAGAAGTGCAGATAGTCTACAGATTGTCTCTCTAAAACCACAACAATTTGGACAGGTAGAGTTATACCATCAAGCATTCACTTAAAGTGATGGCATTCACAGACTCTTGGGAAGATGTTGCAGACCCAGGTGCAAAGCTTCAGATGACCCCATGATCTCCCAGCCAAGTTGAAAACATCACTGTATCTTGTCTCCCCCCCCCCCCCTGTTTAAAAATGTAAACTCTCCCAACCTTGTTTTACATTTTTTTCTTCTTTGCCCCGGCATGAATTTGGCAGCATGCTGGATAAAGTTTCAGTCCAGCTAAGGCTGGAGCATGAGGCAACGCTGAACAAATTATCCTATTCCTCATTCAATACGTGAGATAAGACGGAGGAGAATTATCTGTAAAGTGACAGACAGACCTTACCTGACAGAGTAGGCTATGATTTATTTAATGGCAGAGCTGACAGAAAAAAGGCGGTTATTATATCTAGGAATAGAGTTCTCATTATTTTTCAATGCCACAGCTGTTCTTGAAGCTTGTGGACAAAGAAAATCATATCCAAATTGCACAGGATATAATTCACAGCCAGTTCCTGAAGTACAGAAATCTTCAGTGAAAAGTTCAGCTATATTTTACCATTTATTTTTTCTCTTGTAGTATTTTTAACAAACTCCTTCAAGTATGCTCTAATCATATACTGAATAAGCTTAGAGCTTAACTCTCATAAATATTATTACTTACTATAGTTAATATACTATAGCTTAATATATTATTTCTTATCATAAATATTATTACTTACTATAGTTAATATACTATAGTTAATACACTTTTATTAGTTAAGTAAAGGACTAGGTAGAAATTAACATTTATATTCAATCATTGTTTTTTTTTTCATAAGTTAACAAATACCTAAGAAAATATTATTTTTTTGACAATATTTTGTCCGAACCCTTTAAATTACCTCATCAATTATCGCTTTCTAAAAGTAGGGTGGGAGGGGGAGAGGGTGGAAGGGATAGAAAGAGAGATAATCTCTCTAAGAGAGAGAGAGAGTTAAAGAAAGTCATTAGCTTATATTATTTTATGAAATACGGAAATGTCAATAAACCTTAGATTACAGAGCTCCTTCGTGAGGAATTGTGAATTTCTGTGCCATATACTTATCATAAGTAGGTTTGACATTTTCTTGAACGGGTAGAAAAACATTTCTTATTGCTTATTTAGTAATACCATCATTTTCGTTGTAGGAATGCTGACAGACTTTGGATCCACAAAGGCATATAACGTTACAAGTATTTCAATAGAGCTAAGCCAAGCCACTTATGTGGTACTGGCAGGGATTGAGGTTTATAGCGTTGGCTCACATCTATACTTACTCAATAAAGAGTGAGGTATCAATGCCTTCTCCCTTTTACTTTATCATGATTGTAGTAATTTGATAAAAAAAAATAAAAAAGATTCCGTCAGGTTGGAGCTGTGCAAACCAAGCATATTTCCCATATTTCTTTAGAGATGGATGCCAATAAGAGTAAATCAAATTTAATTGTAAGGCTGTAGAGAACATTGAGTATAACAGTTGTATCTACAACATTTGGCTCAAGGCTGATCCAGCCAGTACTTTAGATCCTAAAGATGGAATAAAAGTTAATTTAAAGTTTAAAATTTTTCATAAAAATGTTATGTAACGTAACTTTAGAAAATTACATTTTATAGTTATAAAGTTCTTCAAATTTGTTCGAATCTCAAATAACAACCTAGATATTATGACTATATAATTTAGTCTCCCCCCCCCCCTTAAAGCTAACTTTTTTCTCATTCTATTTCAATGAATTTTTTTTGAGGATTTTTAATTAAAAGACCATATTACTGAGTTTAGTTTCAATTGTTTAAAAAGAAGAGGGCCCGCTCTATACTCTAAATTAAATTCTTAAATATTATACTTAATATGCATTTTTTTTAAATGCATAGAACAAAATTTCTGTAACATTTATACATGTATAATATGTCATAAAAGTCCATTTTACAGCAATTTTGTCTACACATTTTCTTTTTTATTTTTATTGTAATGCTAATAGTAACGAAGATATTAAGAATTTAAACTTTGGTCTCCTCTAACCCCCCGACCGATTTCTGATGTTAACGAGCACATTATTGGAATAAAAAGATGTTATATCAAACATGGTTTTGTTATTTCAAAAGTAAAAAAAAAANAAAAAAAAAAAAAAAAAAAAAAAAAAAAAAAAAAAAACCTTTCATTTAAATTTGAAAATCCACACACGAGTAGGTTTGTAGAAGAGAAATAATTTAGATCTTGGGTAAGTACCTTTGTGTAGCTGTTCATTTTTATAAGAAAATCCTTATACGAGCACAGGATTGTAGGGAAGAAAACATAAAGAATAGGAGCAGTTACCTTCTGTACAGCTAGCTGTTCGACCTTAGACATGAGATATGCATTTAGGATTTTTATTATTAGTTTTTTTTTTGTAATATTACTAACTGTAAAAGTAATGTATTTGTTCCATTAAAGGCCAATCCTGTTGTTGCCTAAGCCATGAGGCTGGAAATATTACAAAGGTCTGGCAATGCCTCGAGTATGGGATGTTACGAAAGAATAGGCATCAGGTCTTGCCTAAGAAGATTTACGAGGATTTAGGTGAGTGGGTCTCCCGCCTTCCTACTCGTGATGTTTGTCATTCACAGATTGGTGACAGCTACCGTCAACACACACAGGAAACGTGGAACGCTTTCAGCACATTGGTAGGTCAACAGAACTTCGGCTTCAATATTATATAACGAGCGAATTCATCCATTGGCCAGTAATCTGTAGCCCATATTTTCATTGATAACCGAAACATTTACTAAACATATAGAGGGGTTTAGAAAATTTTTCACTCTTACAATAAATAAATAAAATCAATAAGGTCAATTAAAACTGCCAAAATTTTCAAATTTATAGTTTTTAAAAATTTCAATATATATATATA
>KZ807687.1:261065-273334 GCA_000696205.2 Oncopeltus fasciatus | reverse complement strand
ATAAAAACACTATTGTATTAATTTTATTTGAAAAAATTTTAATTGTTTTGCTGAAGTTTTTAAATTTTTAATAACTTTTTAATTTAATAAATTCAAAAGTTAGCAATATAAGATATTAAGACCCTTCCTAAAAAAGCATAAATAGTTGAATTGGAGGGGAAAAAATAAAGCAATTATTAATTATGCAGAATATTTTTTATAAATTTAATTATTTGTCTATGTGGGCATAAAAACCAAAAGAAATGTAAATAGTAGTTAACTGAAATCTTGAAGTATAGTTTTAAGTTATAAATTCTACTTAGGTTTCATTTTAACTTCACCTTTTAAGTGAGAAAAACTGCTGCTATTTAATAGTGTATTTTTAATAAAGACAATATTAATCAGGATAAAATGTAGAGTAAGAAAACTGTTGTCCTTTCACACCCGTTCAACTACATTAACCAAAAATTGAGTTTGACTGAACATAATTGGGATACATTGAATATTGAGCTTAGCAGATAAAATATAAAGTCTACAAAATAGTATGATGTGATTTGATACCCAGAATTTTTTTACTTCTTCCCTTATAGTTTTTTAAATGATTAAATGCAAGGGAATAGAATAAAAAATCTAACTGGTTTTTTTATGACGTAAAGAAACCAGAAAGAGAATGTAAATCCTAGTTTTTTTTTTGTTTTTTTTTTCCATTTTATTTACAATTATAAGGAATAAAAACTGCTAAACTTTAATTGGTAAGAATTATATTTAATTAAAGCTCAGCCCTTTCACATTCACTCTCGAAAGCACTCAGCTTTAATTAAATATAATTCTTACTGAACGAATTTTATTATTTTATTCCTTATAAATTCCTTAGACCTATGTACCTCTATTGAAAAATTATACACATTGAACCAAAAGGGAAATATATAGAAAATTTGTTTTTACCCAATAACAGATTTGATTAATGGAAAAATTGGTGCTCTAGTTACTTTTTGTACAATCTGATACACAATATTTTATAATAGAATAATGAAACATATTTTTAGAAATCATCAATAAATAAATAAAAAAATATTGCACAAAAGTTTATTTATTTATAGTTTATTAATTATTAACTTTTTACATTTTATTAACACTTAAGTGTATTTTGAGAAAAACATTTTAGAAGTACATACTTTGGTGAAGTGAAATTGCAGAGGATCATCAGTACTCAAAGACACACAAAGACCTCTTGCTAAGTATTCAGGAAGAGGATTTCTATGATAATTTAAAAATAATGAATTGTTGCTGAGTGGTGACATGGCTATCCCAATTTGGGCCAAATAATAGAGATACTGGAGAACTGGAACCTGTGGAAAAAAACATAAAAAAAACTTTTACTAAGAATTCAATAAAGAAAAGTCTGTAAGGAGGATGAGAAAAGAAGATGAAAAGAGTCTCAATGTCATACGTTTATTGGATGGTTTATAATTCTTATAGGTGAGAAACCAGTTCATTCAAAACATTATAATTTCTTAATAAATTTGAATTTGATAGCTAAAATTTGTTTAACTTTTAAACTTCATTCACTCAATAAAGTTGACTCAAGAAGTGGAAGGCTAAATAAAATGGGTTCATCTAGCCACATCTTGCCATACCTAGTTAAGACTCATTTCTGTTTATTAAAAATCAAAATAATAAGTTTAAAACAATAACTGAACTCAAACATAAGGCTTCATAAAATATGTTATTTAATTATAAAATCACAAAACTCATAAGTATTCTTTTACAAAATAATATTCTATAATCACTAATAATAATTATATCAAGTCCATAAAGATGAGTTACATCAGACATCTGGAATGAATTTCTATCCAGGTATTCACAAACTCTTTCTCTTCATGTATATTTTTGGGCTATACCTAATTTTAATGTACTTTTTATTAAAAGTTTTTTGTTCTCCTCCAATAGCACACAATCACAAACCTTGAGGATCCAACATTATCTAAGATTAGACTTTTTCAAAGCATTTAAAATCATTGTTCTGACTGTTCTTTGTCAATATCTTTCACTTAGTATTGATATTTGATTACCAGGAGCTTGCTAGGGCTCCTCAGCTGATGGGTTAGAAGTTTCTTTTTTACTAAAACATCTAGAGGTTTGACACCTCAAACATTACCTAAGCCAGATATGTACTGTAAGAGGTACTTATATGAGTTTTAGGGCTCTGATTTCTCAACAAGAGAGCAATTGTCTAGCAATGAAAGACAAGTCAAAACCTGATGCTTAGTTAAGTTCCAACTAATCCAGTGAAAGCTAATAACGGTAAATGGGAATTGGTAACTACATTTTTCCTAAATACTAGCATATTAACTAACTCATAGGCTAAAAATAAATGTACCTTAATTTTTTTCAGAAGATAATTACAGTTAAAAACTGTCAAGCAAACAGTCATGAAGCAACTGCCCGATAGGTTATTCATTTAAAAATAGGAAAAAATCAGGGAATGATTCCCTCAGGAAATTTTTCCTTCATCATAATCATTCACTCTAATGTAATTACAAATGCTTCTTTAAAATAAAGTATATTAATTAAACTCAAACTAGATAAAACAACCACAGTTAACCTTTAGATTCCTTCACCTTCTTAGCCATCATAATTATAAATAATTTAACTAATTATATTTTTTCCATTTCATGAACAAGAATATGTGTTGCAAATGAATTTACCGATAAAGTATTGATTGACTCTTCAAGGAATCCAGGGCAATAAATTTTAATCTTTATTTTTGTATGTATGTATAAGTATATGCAAATATTATTTATTTATAAAATATAGAATTGGTTCTAGTTCATGGCCTAGGAATTTGTTATTGAGTATGAAATAATCTCTTCTTGATAGACCAAATTCATCTCTGATTAACTAACACTCCTTAACTCTATTTACAAAGGATTTTATTGAATAAATATTAGACACTTAATACACCAAACTCAGGTGTAATTAATATTTTAAACTCAGATACATCACACTAACCTATAAATATAAACAAATCAAGATAAAGTGATGTGCAAAATTATAAAACAATTGTAACCAAGGTCACAAAACAAATAAAAATTGCCCTGAATTTCTGAGGAAAACAATTGTGAGAAATTCATTTAGTAAAACAATTACTAAACAAAACCAAAATAATATACAAGGAAAAAAAAGCTCCTAAATTTATCAAATCTTTTGTTAGTGCAGAGGAAAATTCAAGAATAATTAAATTCAAGGCTGAATTAATTTCAAACAAAATCATTTTGACAGGCATCTACACACAAACTTGTCAAACCTCTCAGGCATGTATCGTACCTACCTTGCATGCCATCAGGGAGAGTAGGACAATTCTTCTCCTGCTTACAAAATAGAGATAAGTACAGGTGGGAAAAGAAATAAATTGGAAAAATCCGATTCACTCATATAATATACAGGGTGTCCAAGATAAAAAGAATCAAATGCTTTTCACAGCTTAACAATTGGTTATAAAAAAAAGTTGTAGGTCTCCATCTGTAACTTCATCATAGAGTGATATTTTTCAATTTTGATGCTCCATTGAGGGCTTTGGCATGTCCAAATGCTGAGGTCTTCAGATGACATCTATATTTTATTTACTCTTTTAAATTCCATAAAATTTAATTAAAGAACCATTAAATGTCAATTCAACAGCTTTAAAAATAAAAGGATCTATGTCATTGTAAAATCTGTTATCCTCAACATCATTACAAATTTTTAGGCGGAACAAGTTGGAGTCATGGAGACCTAATGTTTTTTCCCTATGTATTTTTTCTATTGTTTTATTTAAAAATATCTTTGAATGTATAGGTGCAAAATAAAAAGCGATAAGCTTTTTAAAATAATTAATAACTTCTTAAAAAATGTTTCAAATTAATAAAGTAATTTTACAATATTTCTTTAAATAATTATCTCTATTTGCTTTAAAACATTAAAAAAGAAAGGAGTTAGATCGAGGAAAAAATATGAAATAAATGAAAATTACACGTAAATTGTTATGAATTGATAGTTTTTTGACCGTAGATATTATTATTAAATGATTTTAGTAGGGGTTCGGTCAAGGTAGATAAAAAAAAAATACAAATTTAAAAAAAGTGTATTTTTTAATGATTATCTGCCAATGTTTTGGCTTACATTGTAAGCCATCTTCAGGGCTGCCTATCATGAAGACGAGAGAGGACGTCCTGTCCCTAACTTGACATTTCCATGACTGATGACTGATAGGCAGCCCTGAAGATGGCTTACAATGTAAGCTGAAATGTTGGCAGATAATCTTTAAAAAATACACTTTTTTAAAATTTGTATTTTTTTTTCTTTTGTATCTACCTTGACCGAACCCCAACTAAAATTATTTAATAGTAAATAGTTTTGCTGTTGATGAGTCTAAAATCTTTTCTTTTTTTTTTCAACTATTATTTATTTATTATATTTCTGTTAACATAAAAACATTTTGCAATTTGATTACAATGAACTAAAAAATAACAAATTGACAATCACAAAAGGAGAGATGGTGACCAATGACACCACTCTCAAATTAACTATGTTCCCAGGAGGTCATGAGGCCATCTTTGTTTCAGTTGACAGGGAAGATTATAGGGATTGGAGTTGGATGACAGGATC
Source organism: Oncopeltus fasciatus (assembly GCA_000696205.2). NCBI lineage: Eukaryota > Metazoa > Arthropoda > Insecta > Hemiptera > Lygaeidae > Oncopeltus > Oncopeltus fasciatus. The sequence continues at coordinate 268,708 of KZ807687.1, read as the reverse complement.
TGAGCTAGTGAATAAAATTCAGATTTTTAAGGTATGACAGTTTACCGTGGAAATGGATGAAGCAGGAAGAGGAGGTCTTGAACGAAGTGTAGAAATTAGATGAGATAAAAGTAATAGAAGGTTGGAGAGAAGACAAGTGGAAGGGATTTATTTAATCTTACTTATGTTGACTGCAGAGAGTGGGATGCTGGAATGATTTAGGAAAATAACTCATACAAAAGAGAAAATTATTTTTGATTGAACCATGATAAAATAGCATCCTATAAGATATCCAAATCTAAAAGTGCAAAAGTCGAGTTGAACTTGATGAGAGTTGATTAGAACAAATCCCTCCAGAGGAAATAGAAAACATGAAGCAGGTGTTAATAAATACCTTTATTAATAAATACCTAAGCAGAGAGGTCACTTAGTTATTAGCTGACGAAGAATGTTGATATTGCTCACAGCAAAATTAACAAATTACTAGCCACATTTGAATATTATTGGTAAGATGACGTCATCATAAGAGAAATTCAAATTTAAGAGAGGTAAATATTTAACACAAACTATTGTATATCTCACAGAGGGAGAAACAAGTAATATAGATAGAAGATATTGAACAATTAGGAAGCAACAAGGAGACCTGAAAATTCTATAGAATAGTTAAACTTACAAACAAAGGTTACCTATCTAAAACTGATGCATAATAGGATAGGAAAAACGATAGAGAACTAGCTGTATTACGAACATTTTCTAAGAATTAATCATCAAAATAGAAATATATACTCCCGTGTAGCTGAATTATTTTAAACTGTGGGAAAGATGTACTGGGGGAAAAAAGAAGAAAGCCTCAATAATGGAGGACTTGCTTCATATACCTTATTTCTAGGGAGGATAATAAACTTCAGTGCAACAATTATGGTAAAATTTCACTTCTCCCTTATAAAAAATATTTTCTAATTATTTAAATGAACCACTATGCATAAAATATGAGAAGTGATTATCAGTCCAGATTCTGATGAGAAATCAGCACAATGGACCTGATTTTTAAATGAGAAACTGTTTGAAAAATGCTAGGAGTAGAACTTGATTCACAAGTCCTTTTCATAGATCACTTTCGGGCATTTTACAGCATCAATAGAGCAAAATGAAGTGATTTTTTATCATAATTCAACATCCCTTATAAACTAGTATGACTAATTACCTTGACACTAAATAATAGTGTTGATAAGTACCATAAGTGTTTATATGAGCAGTGATATGTCCATTTCAACTGGTATAAGGCAAGTTAGTGCCCTATATGCTACTCTCTTCAATCTTGCCTTATATGCCACAGTACGGAGTGAAAAAAAAAGGTTTGTCTCCTCAGGATATATCTTACATTCTTATGATCAGTTATGAGCATATGAAGATGAAATCTACCTGATTTCTTGGAATAAATAGGCACTTAAAGAGTTTTTTAATGTGCTAAATGATTGCACATGAAAAATGGGCCTTTTCATCAATAAAAGTTAGACCAAATATATGAATATGTCTAATATATGAATATGCTGAGGCTGCGAAAATACTGTAAAGTCATTAGTAGCTGTTCCTTTAAAAAAAGAAACGGTTCGTCTATCTTGGCTCAGAATTGGATGAGGAAAAAAATGGAATTATTACAGCTAATGAGGCATATTTTGCAAATATGAAGTTCTTTGGAATTAAAATATTTTCAAGAATTAATAGGATACAATTATATAAAGCCTTAGTTAGACCAATAGAGAAGATGGATTGATTGGAGTGAGAAAAGGAAAAAGTGGGTAATGTGTAAAAATACTATTAGGAAGATTCTCAAGCTGAAATGGAATGGGAGTATAAACAGTGGATTTTTGTCTGAACGTAAAGAAGAGGGTGGCAACAGATTTAAAAATGTGTTGATGGGACATTCAGGAGGACCATAGGAATTCTATGGGATTTGGTAGAGCATAGATTAGACACAGTGACAGATATGATATTGAAAGGTAGATGAAAAGTGTAGAGTGTTACTGGGACGAGGGAATATAAATTTAGGAAGCAGAATGGAAAAGGGTTGTATGAATGTTTTATAGTTTGATGTTGAGGAAGAAAGATGATGAAGTGAGAGTGAGAAGAGTTGAGAAGTGAATGGGACCTACCTCTGGGGTGTGGGCTGGGCCTGGCCCCTCAAAGGGACATTAACATGTATGTACTCCTGCAAGGGGTGGGATGAGGACTATTTACAGTGAGGCAGGACACAGGTTTCATTCATTTTTTATGGACCCAGCAGGATGTAGATAGAGAAAGTAGAGAAGTAGTAAATTATAATATTTTTAAGGAAGAGAAATGGAAAATGTCTCCAAAAGGAGGAACAGTCAATTTTGGGGTCCCGTGCCGGAGACAGAAATGGGTGTATGATGGGGTGTATTAGGAGGATTGGTGGAAGGCATGAATATGGATGTGTTGAGTAGAAGTGTGAATGCAATATCAATAGTTGATAGTTACAGTTTCAGTATTAGTGGTAGTTTTAGAGTAGTTATAGTATTCGTGTTAGAAATGTTAGAAAGGATATTAAACAGAAAAATCTGATTATGTAAGTATCTCTCACATGGGGGGCATTAGGGGAAGCCATTTTATATTGTTATTGTTTGTTTTATATTATTTTATAAATTTTTTTGGTGTAATTTAATTTACTGTTAGGATTGGTTGGGCAAATTTTATTTTTGTCATTTAATTTATGGTTGTTGTGGTTATTGATGTTTTTTTGTTGTCTGTTCTTGATATTGTCATTTATGGAGTTGTTAGAAATTGGTGATGGAATGGGGGAGTAGTAGGGTGGATATGTTAAAGACCATTCAATATAGAATGAATGTATGATCGTATTTATTGTATGTATAAAGTTGCAAACATATTTTTTGTATGAACACATTGTATAATTTATGGAGCACATGGAAGGCTTGGAAGAGGAAGGAAAGAGAGGAGCGGGCAAGAACTTAAGAATTATCGGTAACCCCACAGAAGCCCTCCTTATCCATGGCACAGTACTTGACATAGATAAATAGTTCATTTATCAATAACTGCAGGCTTGGCTCCAGAAGGCTATAAACTATCATACAGAATGTGAGGAATTAATAGAGAAGCAAGGAATTTCAAAAGGATCACTAAAGGCTCAAAAAACATTACTACCATTGTGAAGTGCAATGGGACAGTGAGGTTGCATATAGAGGGAGGAGGAAGTGAAAATTTAAAAGAAACACTGGTTAGGATATAGACCCCTATTATCAGTGGAATGATACTCTGTTTGGAGGATGATGTAGTAGGATAAATTGCAAATAAATGAGTGTTTGATATCTTGTAACTAAATTATGTGTTTATGTATAAGTTTCAATTGTAGCCATGTATGTAAAACTGAATTAAGTTTCTTAGGAGGCCCTACAAATTTGATCTTACATAGTATATCAGCTTTTTCTCAAATATTCCAAATCTATAATTGCATTGTATTTTATTGTCTTATAATTATTTCCAATTTACTTTAGTTATTGTTTCTTTGAAAATTTGTAATCCCTCTTTTTTCATATCTCCAATTTCATATTTATGTGGCTTATAAATTTTTGTCTTCTTCAAAAATATAAGAATTATATAATATAATTGAGTTTATTGGTAAAAAGCTCTTTTAAAATCTGCTTTTTATTAAATTGCAGAGTGTTTTTCTAGACTCACATATTAAACAATAATTTTTTTCCATAGAAATTTATAATAATTGAACAGTATAAAACAAGCTTTAAATGATGATTTAATATGATATATATTTTTCTACATTTTTTATATTTTGAAATTTTGGAGCTATTCTGAAAAGCTGAGGTGGTCTTATGGTGATTTTTGTTTTTATATGTGAAAAATATTACTATATGTGGAAGAAATATAATCTTATTGAGGTTTTAATTAATTCTATAACCCTAAAGAAAGGACTGCTTAGAAGTTAAGAATGTTTGATAACATGAATGATATCAAAGCTGTTAAAAATTTACCAGTTTGGTTACTGATAAAGTGCAAAATAAAATGCTCAAGTAAGTAGTTTGGAACCTAGAAGAGTAAATTCACTGAATAGAAGCTCCTTCCTCACATTTTATATAAAGAAGAAGTAAATATAAATATAATTAGAGTACAAAAATGATTGAAGTTTTTACTTTTGGAGCAAATTGTGAAAAAAATAAAAAAAAAAATAAAAAAAAAAGCTTTAACATGATAGGAATGAAATGTCCCTATAATTAAAAATAATGCAAAACTCACTATACCTTTCTCAGGAGGAGACCATGTGAAATATTTTCTGCCATCATATAGCCACAAACTAAATGTTGAACTGGTCCAGCTTCTCCACAGTGAGGCCGATGCACAAATGTATTAAGCCCTTTCTCTCTGTTAGAAAAAAAGAAAAGAAAAACATTTATTAAATCATAGGGTTTTGAAATTTATACAGCAGATATTGAGGTAAGGGTGAAAAAGGTCTGAAGGGATTTAGCAAACCAGAATCTAAAATTTTAATTTACAAAAATGCAAAGCAATATTTGTGCATTCTATGAATAATTCTGGATGAATGGAGATAAAACAGAAAGTATACCTCATAAATTGTATATTATTTATATGTTATAAATTTTTTATTGTTAGAAAACAAGTCTTGTGAAAAAGAAAATCTTATCAATACAAAATTATGCAAAAAATATAAGTGTATTCATTTTAATGGATTTTTCTTTAGGAAATAAATGTGTTGAATACGTATGTATGTATGAAAATATACTAGTGATGCACAGAAAGTAAGTGTACTGAGACTGTCACAGTGGTAGGGAATTGTTTTTCCACAAGTATGCTGCACTGCCGCATAGTTTTTTCCCCTCCACAACAAGATTGCTTTGAAGTCAGTACGTTGAGAACTGTAGATGCAGCAACACGATTAGTGAGAAATGTCAATCTAATCTCCTACCAAGTGTGAAATACGCAGCGTTAGCCTAATGGCTAAATGAGATAATTCTCATTTGGAAGAGATTAACTCTGGTTGAGGTTTGTAATGAGGTACAAACTGCATATGGTGATAAAGATATGAATCGTACAGGTGTGTTTAAGTGGTTCCGTGAGTTTAAAAACAGTCATACATCTGTGCTTGATGAGCAGAAAACCTTCAATTGTGACTGACAAAATTTTGGAAAAATCGAAAATGCGATCCGTGACGATCGCAGATTGACTGTGGATGAACATTCTGCAAGGTTTCCCCAAATCTCCAGATCTCTGGTAGTCAAGCCAATCTTGATTGGTGCGAAACTACTTTGAGGAGGGCATAAAAAAATTGATACCCTGGTACAACACCTGCATTGAGAGGAATGGTGACTTTGTCGAAAAATAGCAAAGATATGTACTAATGCAAACAGGTAATTTTTTGGTAAACATAAAAACTTTTATAACCTACAAAAATTATTAATTTGAATTGTACAGCGAGCTAGAAAAAAAAAAAACTCTCTACCTCAGCTGGGGAGGTCCCGGAGAGAGAGTTCCCAGATGAGGTAGAGAGTTTTTTTTTCTGGTTCCCTGTAGGATTCAAATTAATAATGAAATGTGGGATTACATTACCACAATTATTATCATGATTTAGTACATTTACTTTATGGACATCCCTCGTAATTTCATATTTACTTTTTTAAACCAATTTCAGTATTATGGTCATAATCAACAGCAGAAATCCTGCATTAAATGCATAACTTAGAATAAATTAATAAATAATAATAAATTAATGGTTGAGGCCCTGGGAGTTTCCTGTGGGACTTTAAATAGAGTGTTTACCTGAATCACGTAAACACATAATTTAAATTACCCACTGCACTAGGAAAGCTTTTATTTAATCAAATTATTATGAGTGTTTAGAATAGTATTTTAGTATTTTCAAGTATATATAATTCCTCCATGAACACTAAAAAAAATGTTTAGCTTATGCTGGAAACACTGAAAATGTATCATTATTTTTATGCATTAATGAATTACATTTGTGGAATACATGAATTAGTGATATGAAAGAATGCTAGATACATTAATTTAATGTTGGACAAGTGATGACTGAAATGTCAGGAAAAAATGTTTCTGGGACGTTGAAGAGCTTTTGTTTCAATCTCAAATTGACAGTTAATTTTATAAATGATGTATCCAATTTATTTTTTTTTAAATAGAAAGAAGTGTTTAAAATTTATTTAGGGTAACCTATTAAGGAATCCATAATACATTTTTTTAGAATCACCTTGAGGATGAGACTAGAAATCTTATACATAATATTGATTATTCTATTTAAATTAAATGTCAATAAGGAATTTACTACATTGAGAAATCATTATTTTTATTACTACAATAAATTATATTTATTATTAAACATGGTAATTACCCTATGAGATAAGTGGATATATTGTTGAACTGTACTAAATCACAATTTTTTGTGAAATAAATAACCTGCACACAGATATACAAAAAAAAAGTAGTTTAACTACATATATTATATTTTTTCAATTTATATTAAAATTTCTAGTTTCAATACTCTGTAGGAGTAGTTTTTAGAAGTTTATGTGGTTCTATAAATAAGCACTAAAAGTAAAAGAAAATATCAAAAACAGGTACAAAATAATAAATAAAAAAAACTCAAAAAATAAACTATAAAGTAATGATAAAAATTAAAATTCTCAAAAAAGTATAAAGTTCTTTAACGTTTAAGTAAATACTGCAATAATTATAACTGACTTGTCCATTGGATAAATGCCATCTGAAGATATCTGAAACCCTAGAAATTGCTCAAACATATATTTTCTGAGTTAGTGCTAAGCCCTACCTCATTCAGCCTTTGAAGAAGTTTTTGGAGATTATGTTCAATCTCTTCAGGTGACCAGCATGTTATCCAAGTATAGGAAACTGAAATCTAAGTTACTTATGAGTCCTATCACTGGAATGCGGAAGCAAAGTTTCGGAGCCCAAGGCATATGGGAATGAACTCGAAGAGATCAAAGGGTGTTACGATTAAGGTATTTTCAATGTAAGACTTTGAAATGTGTAATTAGGCACACTAAAGGTCCAATCACGAGTATATATTTGTGGCCTTGAGGTTTTGGTTGATGTAGGTTATATTTGGCAATGTATAAATGTCGGGAAGAGTCTGGTCATTCATGTGACGATAACCTTCATAGATATCCAGGATTTATCCTTTTTTGGTACTACACTAAGAGGTGAGGACCAAGGGTTCTTAGATAGCTCGACGATGCTTTCCTACAACATACAGCTAAATTATTCCTTGGCTACTTTGAACCGCTATGGTTTGAGTCTCCGAGTTTTAGACATCGCAGGACTACTTTTCATCTCTATTAGGTGGAATATAGGTAGGTGAACTGTTGCTAGAAAACCAGGAAGGGTGACTCAGGGGAACTCCTAAAGGTTATGTGCATGTGGACAGACCGCAGATATAGGCTAAAATTGATGGCACAGACTCCAAAAAGATGCCATGGAGAAATGCCAGTCACCTGATTGATCAGCTAGCACACCTTCAAATTAGCTATTTGCCGTAAACACCTAAGAAAATCTACCCCTATAATTACTTCTGGGACATCAGTCACAATGAACCTTTGGAGGTTTATTATATATATATATATATA
>KZ807687.1:239224-260745 GCA_000696205.2 Oncopeltus fasciatus | reverse complement strand
ATCATTTAAGTGATTGTTACTTTTGTATTATATATAATAAATATAAAAAGCTTTTTTTATTGAAGTTATATAATTTTAAGTATATTTTTTTACTGTAATTTTAATATATGCTATTATGTGTAAGCACACACATAAAAAGATAAAAAGGGATAGTTCTTATACATATACTTGACCTGCACCTTATATACCAGGCTTAATTGCATAAATTTTCTTATGTATAAAACATTTAAAAACTGAACTGTACCTCCTGAAATGATTCAAAACTGTCAGATTGGCAAACATATAATATTGATAATATGCATAAGGCGGATTTTCTTCATCACTCCATTGGTCAGGTGTAAGCACATCTTTATCAAAGAGAGGGTTTTCAGGTTTACTTTCATCATCTACTGAATCAAAACCAATAACCTGAAGAAAAACATACAAATTGGTTTAAGTTTTTACTTTAAAAACTTAGATATATAACCAGGAAAATAATTCCCCTGAACCTAATGGTTTTTTGTTCTACTTATCTTCAATATCATATGAATAAATCTTAATAAATCAATTGAAGGTTTTCTACATAAGGCACAAACATGGCCTCAGATTTTTTAGGGCTATTAATGAGGTCCTGGGGTCACCAGTCACCTTTTCTGAGCTCATCTGGTTAAATCCCAGTAGGCGGGGTCTCCCCCAGAAGGGGGAGGGTGTCAAATTTCCTCTGATGGCGAAGTTCTACTAGAATCTTAGTGCTAGGAATTATAATCTGGCAATCCAATTTCTTTCTAACCAATGGTGCACGAATATTTTATAACCAGTTTTCCTGAGAACATTGGGGGCCTATTGTTGGGCCAATAACCCACATTGCAATACCACTTATCAATTGATTAACTATGGGAGCCTTGGAAAGTACATTGCAAAGGATAGGAATGTATATGTAATTTTTGAAAGCTCAGACACTGTAACCATAAGCACAAATAGCAATGATGAAGAAGAAGACACAAAAATTGTGCTAAACTTAATATTTTGGCTCAATCTGATGACCTTGTGTAGAAGACTGAGGTCTATGTTGGTACTAAGGACCAAGTTGTTGGAAGGAATAGACACATTGAACTTTTGCAACTTCTGTGAAAAAAATACAGGTTCAAATATAAAATTATTGCAATTTAGGGATCAAGTGATTGTGGAACTTGTAGGTAATCTTCATTTATTTATTTTTGAGAACCAGTGTGAAGTAAAGTGAAAATAACACCTAAAGCATGAATCATTAAGTACCTGAGTTATAAGCAGTAAACTTTTAAAGGAAAATGTGCTTCTGTAAATATTAAATATTAGGAAGTTTGAGGGGATGGTTTAGGGATCTGTAACTTCATCAATATAAGCTAATGTCAACAAAGTAAATTAGAAATAAAACATCTTATGATAAAAATAAAATCTTCAAATGAAAAAATAAATAAAATAAAATTCAAACTAGACATATTTAACCTATCTAGCATAATTTATGAAAGGTGACTGCCATCCCTTAGGCTCTGACAGGAGAGCCACTAAGGCTGGGTTTGAAAGACACATATAAATATTCATAAAACTAAAGATAAGGAAAATATTCATCTATTTGAAGAGTTTAAATAATTAGTGATTTTCATCATATTACAAAAAAAAGGCAGTAAATATATATTTACCATCATTGATAAGGGAAGGTATTTTCGTAATAATAACTCTTATTAATAACTTAACATTATTATTTCACACTGGTTAAATATTTAACTAAATTAAGAAGCAATTTTTCAGTACAATATCTTAAAAAAAATTAAAATTGGTATAATAGTACTCACATATTGCAGAAATCGATGAAGATCAGGATGAGTATTAGGGTCATTAGTGACTTCAAATAATGGAAGAAAAATATTGTTAAGAAACTCTTGAAAGTTAGCCATTATATTGTTGGACTTAAATATATCACTGAAATTGGGGGGGGGAAATAATAATCAATAATTATATATTAGAAAAGTTTTATGTCATTTTTTCATGAAAAAAATTGTTAAAATGTTTTGAAACTGCCATAGAAGAGTAGATAATGTAATAGAAAAATATATCTACAATTAAAACTTTATTTAAACCAAAATGATGCAGTGTAATGAGTTGAAAGCACTTCAATGAAATCCCTTAGAAAAATAAATCAATATACTCGTATTTCATATAAATATTTGTAATAAAGGGATAAACTGTTCCCATTACCTACATGGCTTTCTTTCTCTTCTAAGGAGGACCTAATGTGCCTGCTGGGTTACAGACTGACTGACTTTGGGAAAAACTTTTTCACATAAAATACTTTTAATGAATTTAACATGGGCAAACATCACATACCGTGAGCTACTCAACAACTTTATTTACAATAAAATTTATTTAAAATTTTTAAAGCATATTGTTTTTGTGAAATGAAAATGGAACTAACCTTTAGCCGATTGATTTGAAGTCCAAGAAAATAGGATCCCTTACTTGCTTTTAACTGAGATCCTTGTTCAAGGACTTTAAACAGCCTGTTAATATCTTTATATTCTTATAAATGACTAATCCGTCATCCACATGCAGCAAAATTTGATTTTAAACAAAACAAATTTTAATCTTATAAAACAAACAATTATGGATCTGAATCACTAACAATTTTGTCACACCTTCTTAAAACATTTATAAAGTGATATTTTCATTCTCTCATTCTCTTTTCAGCCCTGAAGAAGCCATCACATGATGTGCAAAAGCTCGGCAAATAACAACAATTTGACACGGTCCAACCCGGAAGAAGAAACGGTAAATACATCTGACAACCGTCGAAGCCTACGTGAACATTATGTTATTATGTTTGTTTTTTGTTGGAGTTTGGTCAAGGTAGATACAAAAAATAGAATTTAAAAAATGTGTATTTTTTTAATTATCTGCCAACATTTCGACTTACATTGTAAGCCAACTTCAGGGCTGTTGAAATGCAATCTCATAAGAATAAAAAATAATTATTTACATTATTACATAGAATTTCCATTACTAAATTTAATGTGATATCAAAAGTATGTATGTAGTAAAATATGTAGAAAAATTCAAAATACAAAAACAAACTACAAAAAAATATATATAATTTACCACACCTACCTATCATGAAGGCGAGAGGAGACGTCGTGTCACTAGGATCCTATTTTTATGACTGAGAGGTAGGGTTTGGAACTTGTGAGAGATTTTTGAGATGGACAACTTGGGTGGAGGAATGGGCCCCCGGAAGAGGCATTTAGTACTAACCTTCTATACCTTTTTGGCTTTGGTTACGAGACATTCCCTGCCATGAGCCAAAATTTAGTCACTAAAGAATAAATTCTTGTGGCTTTTTGTATCAGACTTTATTTTCTTCTTTTTTTTCCCCCTTTCTTACAGTCCCTTAATTATTGATGTACTCCATATGATCAGTTATCACCTTTCCATTGTGCAGAAATGTTAATACTAGAATGGTCTGTCTATGATAACCCTATTTGTTTTTAATAGGGGTTCATTGCCCCAGAATAATTAGCTCTTATCTTTCTTTATACATATATTTTTTTAAACACATGAGGCATGTCCAGAAAGAAAGTGTACGGAGACTGTCACAGCAGTAGGGAATAGTTTTTCTACATGTTGGCTGCTCTGCCGCATAGCATGATTTCTCCCCTCCACAACAAGACTGCTTCGAGGTCAGTACATTGAGAACTGTAGATGCAGCAACACGTTTAGTAAGAAATGTCAATACAATCTCCCACCGAGTGTGAAATAAGCGTTGAGGTTTTGAAATGATGTACAGACTGCATATGGTGATAAAGCTATGAATCGTACAAGTGTGTTCAAGTGGTGCCGCACTTCACACTTCATGACAATGAATTTCTCCGCTCCATCATTACTGGAAATGAAACTTGGGTTGCCCACTACACACTGGAAACCAAAAGGCAGTCTCAACAATGGCGTCACACCTCTTCACCCTTTGCCAAAAAATGGGATGTCCTGGATCATTCCGCGTATACCCCTGACACAGCACCATCAGATTACTACCTATTTATCTCCCTGAAGCTGCATATGGGTGGAAAAAGATTTTCAACTGATGAGGAGGTGGAGAAGTGGACGAAGGGATTGGGGCGAAACTACTTCGAGGAGGGCATCAAAAAATTGATATCCCGGTACACCACCTGCATTGAGAGGAATGGAGACTAGGTAAAAAAATAGTACTAATGTAAACAGGTAATTTTTTTTGTTCAAATAAAAAATTTTATAACCTACAAAAATTTAGTACACTTATTTTCTGGACATACCTTGTATAATCTATAATTTGGTAATATTTTTTCTATTTTTAAGTCAGCATTTTTCAAAACATTTCAATATAATGCAATAAAAACATAGGCTTGGTGAGAACTCCCCTTTGTTATAGTTTATGGAATGCCTACAATTAACATACTTACTATAGTCGTGGTATCTGAATAAGCCAGCGCACATTATCACTGTACACATCATATGTTATGGCCCACATAGCCAGTTTATCCCATTCATCACTACTTTTTCCATATATTGACAAACGCAATTCAGCATTTTGGTATTTGCTTTCTTCCAAATCGAAAGAAACTTCCTGAAAAAGGAAAAAATAAAATAACCTTGGAATCCCCTGACAAAAATATTTGAAAGCTGAGAAGGAAAAATAAAAGAATCATTTATATCATTCAGTCCATTTATACTTAAGTTAAGAAATTTAACGGTTTGTGTTCCAATTTTTATGAAATTATTCATATAGGATACCAATTAGTCATACTTATATGTCCAAAAGTAAGTATTACATTTATACTGAATTACTTAATATTAAGTGATGTATTGATAAATAACCTTAAGTTATACAACTTTATATGTGCAACAGAAAATAATTGATGAATGGGCTTAGGCCAATTTAAAAATAAACAGCACATATAATGTATCTAAGCATGAATAAAAAGTACCTACCTTGATAATACTTGCAAAATATTTCCCATTCAAATAATTGTCAGTTTTTAAGAATACTTCACGCAATCTGCTTTCACCAATTGGATTATATTTTGCATTGAATTTATCAAATCTATGAAATGTGTTGCGATCCTAAAAAAAAAAAAAAAAAAAATAGGTTTGAGTAATGAAAATTTTTTTTTTTTTTTTAAACCCAAAAGAGTAAAAACATATTATCGCCCATAAATAATTATTTCTATTAATTTATTTCTGAAGAAATTTAATTTTTTATTTTGGACCACCCTGGTTTAAGACAGAGAAAAATCTGAAAATAATACGAATGTACCAAAAGTACCATTACTACAGCTGAACAAAGGCTCTTGCAACTATAATCGTCTTTTAACCTTACTTGTTCCATCAATCGTCGGCTTTAGAGATACTGAAGACACATGGCTTAGATCTATGTCAATCAGCACACAGGTCATTTTATCTTAAATGAAAGATACTTCATTGGCGATAGTAGTGGATAAATTACATGAAGTTTATCAATCAGTAAAGATTAACAACATTACATACGAGTATCAATCACTAAATCATGTAGTACATATCCCTGCTGGAAATCTTGGAAGGTAGTATCCCTCACAATTGGTAGAGAAATAGGTGAAGTTGAGCCTGTCTAGACAGGCCCATTATCTAATTTGCCCTTGCAGTAAATCTATGGAAAATGTACCTACACAGAAGCCTGTGGGAAACTTAAGACAATGCTAAAAATGCTGCAATCAGCACTACTAATCAACAATGCTGCCTATTAGTCATTCATAAGAAGTCAGACCTCTCATACCTGGTCAACATTGGGGCTGCCCTCTCTGTCCTTCTGTGACTGAGGATTATGAAGACATTTCGAGCTTTCTACCTATACACAGTAAATGTGTCATGAATTTGTAAATACAGGGATAAAATGATGAAAATAGGTGTTTAGATCTGGCATATCTAAAGGGCACACGACTGGCATGTCTTCATAATGCCAACAAGTATCAACACCTATTTAAACCAAGAGAGTCTAGTGTCTGACCATTAGCAAAAATCTTCAAGGAGTTCCCTGAGATCACCCATCATTCTGCCCATATTGCAGGAGTTGAAAGCCCATATTCCACGGCTTAGAAACAACAGATCATCTTGTGACAACTAAGGGTTGGTGACTCTTACCAGATTGGTACAAAGTATTCTAGTAAGAATTTCATTGCAAGATGGAGGAAGGCATAATCAGTTCATCTAAGAGCTCTTGATCATCATCTCTTCACGTGGTACTAAAAAAGGGTGGGACTCTGCAAGTCAGCAGAGATTACCCTGGGGAACAATTTGAAACTAAATTTCTGTTGAGTTAGATTTTTAGCTGTTTTCTATAGAATTAGGCATGCTGGTTTCAAAACTGTTTTTAGTTTTCTTCTATCACTTCACTTTTGGTTTCTATGGGGGTGGGGCGCATGCTGGTCTAGACCTGCCTCTTTAGTTACGTCTGTTACACTGTGGTGAAACGTTGTGTGTCGGTAAGCAGTATTTAGTATGTAGTGTGTCGAGGGTTTACGGATGTGGACCAAGGAAACACGTGCTAAGCTTCCATTTTTTATACCTATCATTTAAGTGATTGTTACTTTTGTATAGTGAAAACATCAGGATATAAGAAGAAAAACAAATGTAGTTTACCGTCAGCTATAAGCCCAGTATCGCATTCAGCCAAAGTCCCCATGCCAGTTTTCAATGAATTTCCCTCTTTGGAAGAAGGGAATACAGGGAATTCAAAAACATTGTTAGTCTTTCTTGGAAATACACGATCATTGAATTACTCCGAAATTACCCGGCAACTCTTGGAAAGCTTCCAAAAGCTAGGTTACATTAAGAGCATTAAATTGCATTTTTTAAACAGCTAACTTGCTAATTTCCTGAACAATCTTGGGGCAGTGAGTGATGAGCAGGGTGAGCGTTTCCATCCAGCTTTGAGGGTAATGGAAGCAAGGTATCAAGGGTGAATGTACACAAACTAAAAACTCCAGAAAAAGCTACAAACACAAATTTTTATCTTAATTTTTAAGTACTGTTCATTAATTAAACAATTTTATATATATGAACTCGATTTAACTTACATTAAATGTTATGTAAATTGTATATTTGGTATGTTTTTACTTTATGTTCTTTTAAATGCATGATTTTTATAATTTCTGAGGATATCCTGTAGTTTAAAAAGTTGACGTGATAGAAAAAATCTAAGGTTATTCTCAGATTCAGACGCCAAGAATTAGTGAAAAAACAGTGTCAGATCTAACTCAACAAAAAATGTGTTCCCCAGTGTTATCAATGCCTTGATGACAAGACTCTTCCCAATCTGATGGGTGAAAGGCAGTAGTATTCTACTCAAGTATAGTTTTGGGACTACAATCTGAAATCTCTCATTCTGATTGTAATTTTAAAGCATTAAAAAGGATATTCCACAGTCCCAAACCATAAATCAGCATCCTGTTGCCAAAAATCTGGTAGGATTAATATAAAAAACCTCTGCCGGTTGCAACATCAATGCCTTTGACTATTTAACTTCAGGGCTCTGTTAACCCTTTCAGATCTGGCGTACACAAATGTACACATAAAAAATAAAAATTTTTTTGGTACTTATTTCGCTAGAAGTGCAATTGTACAAATTTTTTTTAGATTCATTGGACACAAAAAAAGTAATTCAGGTCTGAAAGGGTTAAGCTCTCTGGGGCTTAGTTACCAAACTAAATAGAAAAAATAAAGAAAATAACGAAATAAAAAGCTACTTAAAAAAAAACTGTGCTAAAAATAAAAATAAATTGATAAACCCTTAATAAATTTTGAGAATAGGGGTCACCACTTTAAGGGCTTATGGGATTCTTTAAATAAACACTTTTTAAAAGATTAATAAAGTAACATATTTACAATTTAAAAAATATTGAAATAAAAGAAAACTAAAAAAATAACAGTAATAATAATTATAATACTCACAACTGGTAAGGTATTACATAAGATGCCCTAAAACTATTGATATTTAAACTCAGAGCTCTTTTTTTTTTTTTTTTCTTATTCTTGGCCTATTTAGCTTCTAATTATACAGTACAGGATAGTAAAAATTTACTTCTTGATTTGACATTGAGTTCTTTGCTTTTTAACTCTTTAGTGATTATTAAAAAGTTCCAACTGAAGATTTGGGTTGCAAGACTGTCAAAGACAACATTATAAAGAATAGAAAAAATATTTCCACATTATAGATAATAGTAACCTAAATATTAGTGACAAATTAACAAAAGTAAGGTAAATTTGTGATGACTTAATTAAGCCGTTTAGAAAGTTTGGAATATTCAATGAGTAAATAAGAATTGATGAGTGGATGGTGCCATATGGTTACTACTCATGTAAAAGGTTTTGCTGAGAAAAACCTATCTGGTTCAGATATATAATGTCACTGATATGCTATGTCATCTTTCAGGTGATAGGTAATTCATAAAATTTGCATGAGTACGAAATTAAAAGTAATTTGGCTGCAGTTACAACTGACTAGATATAAATGCCAGAAAATATTTCATTTGAAGTGTTTTTAACTGAACATGTCCTTCTAACAAAATTATGTTATTTGATTTTTAAAATTAAACACACAGATATTTAGTTTTTTGATTGAGTTTATAGTTTTACATTCAAATTTTGAAGAAGTTAACAATTATTAGAAATAACCAACACATGCATTAAGTGCATTGATTTATATTTCTTTAGCTTTACCTTTGCTCAACTTTTCAAATATTCATAAATACTTTTTCTGGGCTGGACCATGTAGAATAGTGCAATAGAATAGAGCAAAGCTCACTCTACTTTCAGCCCTGAAGACGCCATCACATGATGTGCGAAAGCTCAGCAAAAAGTAACTTTTCTATGAGATCAATGCCAGAAAAATCCTTTATGAATATTTCTAGAGACCGTAAAAGCCTACATGAACATGTGAAAGCCTATTTACCAACCATTGTCAAAACAAAATACAGTTAATTTTTTATTTATTTTAGCTGGAAGTGTATGAATATGAAATAAAGAAAAAAATATAATAAATATTTTTTTATCTGGAATCAGCACGTAAAAGGATAGTCAAGTAAGCAATCTGAAAATTCTAGTAAAAATTTTTTTCTTGTGTGTCCTCTAAAGAAAATTTTATTTAATTTCTTCTTCTTAGGAATGTGTATTGTTCATTCTTGACAGGCAGTGTTTCATATTTCTTGTGCGATGGGGTAAACTAATATGAGTGCAGTGCTGATCACTTTAAATTAGGGCACAGCACCCCTCTCCAACTCCTTGTCCTCTTGTCCACATACCATTTTAACACTCGAATGAACAAACTTATGTCAATGCCAGCCTTATAAAAGGTGGGCATGTCTTATGTGATTTAAAATAATCTTATTGAAGTTGTAATTTTAGCTGTCTTAAATTCATATTCAATAAATTTACAAGATCAAAATAGTTTATATGTTTTAATCCTTTCTAACTGCATACTGCCATGCTTATGAAGAATGCTTACTCTTGTGAGGTAAAACTTATATGTTCTTCTTTATGTTTATTGGAGGATTTACGGCGCTCAACTGCTGAGGTTATCAGTGCCCTCCATACTTATATGTTCTTTATACTATGTGAGTCTTTTCTTAATACATTGTTTTACATCCAGTATCCGAGGTCATATGGCCCATTTCATACTTATTTATTATTTTATTCTTTATAAATATTTACTCTATTTAAAGGATTTTTTTGCTACAATTTATTTACCCCAAGTTTTTTTATTCCACACCATATCTTTGTTGAGCAGTTGAATCTTCGATGGTAGGTCTTCACTGCTCAAAGGTTACCTCATGACTGACCCTAAATTCCAAAAAGAATCTTGCAGTAGGATTTGTGAAAGCTTGATTATTATGATAAGTGTAACTAAGTCCAAGTGAAGAAGCAGAAAAAGGAATGAAAAGTGAGATATTCCTTAAATAGTTTATTCATACTTGGGAAATAAGTCCAAAGTGTTTGTCCCTTTTAACTAATTAACTTTAGTAAAAACATGAAAAGCTCTTTAGAGTAATAAATAAAAAAAAACTACTGAACAGAATATAAAATATTTTAATGAAACTTACTGCATGAACATCCAACATGTCGACTGTCAAATCATATGAAGTAAGATTCATTGATTTAAAAACTTCCTGTAAGGTCATTTTTTGGCCATCTTTTGATTCAGTAACAACCTCATTCATATTGTTTTTTAGAGTTTTCTTTATAAATCGCAATAGATGTTTTTGATTCATGCAGGATGCTGCATGAATGTGGGTGTCAACCTATAAAAACATAATACAAATAAAATAAAAACAACAATGAAAATAAAATAAACTTAAATAAGATTGGGAATACAGTTTATAAAATTATTTATTTATCAAAATTTTTTGAAGTTATTGAATAAAAATAAACATTTCTCTTATGTAATTTAATAAGGTTACTTTTGACAAAAGAGGAGAGGGTACAGCATACTTTGAACTTTCTTAGTGTATAATTAAGCTGAGCAGCTTTCCCAAAATCACAAGGAGTTCAGCTCAAGAGAGGAAGAGTCATATATTCCCTGTAGAACTAAACACTTCATATTCCTGAGTTTTCACAATCTATAAGTGCCTCACACAGATGCCTTTTCCCCGATGCCATATTGTGAAATGACTGTGGTCAATTTGTAAATATTTTTCATAATTAATTGTGAGACAGTCTGTATATTTTTTTACATAAATAGTGATGAAAAGTTGTTCTTCTTATGTTCAGATCAGAAAACACCGAGCTTTGAGTTCTAACCCTAAAGAAAGTAGTTTTTTTTTTGTTAAGTGTAAGTATTATTGTTATACTTATTATTTTATTTATATTATCTCTTCCTTTTTTTAAATATAATTCCATTAACCTTCTTTCTTGCATTTTTCATAAGCATAAAAAACAATTTTATGAAAATAACTACTCATTAATTAATTTCTAATTTATTATTTTTGGAAGACGTAATTTATTTTAATTTGACTATTGTAAAATATAAATCGTTCATTGAAATTGCTATTAATAATTTCACCTCAATCTGTAACATTTTGTACAATGGCAAAACTGGAATATTATCAGCTTTAGGTTCTTTTAATAATAATAAAAACATTTTTGTACTTAATACTAATTTATGGCAGCCTCTTTCCCTAGGACATAACATTTCACATTGGGTATAAAATAATAATGGTAGTGCGGGAGGGTGGAAATCAATTAAAAAATGAAAAAAAAAAAAAAAAAAGGCATGCACTGTGTACTCTCAGTTAATGTTTTAAAATTTATAATTTCTGAAAAGGATTAGTTGGGAATTTAGTCTTAGAATTTGTAGAAATAAAAACCAAAAAAGTATTTTTTTTAAAAGTCAATGTTTCTGCCTAAATTTCAGGCCTTCTTCAGGGATGGAGGAGGCATTAAGTAAATCACTAGTAATTAATTAGTAGTTAATGATAATCACAATTTAATACCCTTTTGAGATATTCGAATAATGTAATGGAATGTAAACCTTTTAGTTCTAGTTAAAGTGAGAGAAGATTCACAGGGTTAGGTCTGGAATCATTAAGCACCAAAACTGCAGGCTGTATTACAAATTAGATTCATTGAATAATGAAGGGAGGATGTATCTTCTCTATAGGGTTAAACAAGGTGATAGTTTAAGCCTTTTACTATTTCCATTTTATGTGGATGTGGTGGCAACAAACAATGGAGAGGATATTTCTGGGCTATATAAGCTTATGTCCAGTGGTGATTCAAGTTCTTCTGTATGCAGACATGATACTATTGTCGTATAACAGGTTAAAATATGGAAACAGGAGTCCGCTGCCACCAGGGTAAATAGGAGAAGGCCTATTTCCAATCCTCTTTATAGGATAATAAGGTTTAAAATAAGTCAAAAGACTTGTAGTTTTGGTTATTATTCTATAATTAAAGTGTAATTTAACAAGTTAAAATACAATAGGTGTGTTCAGTGCTAGCCTGCACACCGAATAAGAGTAGTTGAACAAAGTTTAGATTTAGAAAATATAGAATACTTACAATTAGTCCTACGGACGGTTGTCGTGATTGAGCTATGGAAGAAGAGGAGAGACTGATTGGGGGTCTCGCGGACAGCTCTTTTATGAGACAAAACTGTGATGTCAGAGGTTGACAGTCCCCTAAGGGTGACAATTTATGCTTGGGAACAGTCCCAATTAGGAAGGGAGTTAGCTTTCCTAATAGATGGGACACTATGAATTACCACTTCCATATGGTTAGTGGACCTCCTGGTAGCTAGGACACAAAAACAGTTCCTGGGAAAAGGACCCTACTCTCCAAAGGGACACAAAAACAGTTTCTGGGAAAAAGAGGCCCCACTCTCCAAGGGACACTATACCAGTTTTAAGTAATAAAAATGAGCTATCACGACACTATAAATGTAAAGGCATCTGGAAAGTGTCTACATATACTGTAGCAGAGAGGAATTATACATAGTTTCAGAATTGACATATATCAAATCAGGTGAGTGCAGTCTACTATAAAATCTTCAACACTGTAATCAGGAAAAGAGAGGAAGATAGGATATGTTAAGATCCATATTATTAAGTCAGCATATCAGCTGATATTTCTGTACAGAGCTGAAAGCTGAATTTTGACAGGACAGCAAGAGATATCAGCTGTAGAAATGAAGTTTATGAAAAAATGCTGCTTAGAAGTCAAGAAGAGACTGTATATATAATGAAAAAAACTGGGGATCGTTCTGGTAAAGGAAATATTGTTGATCTGTCAGTTAAAGTGGTCTGAACAGGTCATTAGAACATAAGGTCCACCAGAAGATGGTGGATAATGTCCCAGATAACAGAAGATTTTGAGGTGGACAATGATGTTATCTGGTGAATATTGATAAAGTTTGCAGAGGAAGAGAAAAAAATCTCTGCCAGGTTGAGTCTAGCTAGGAATGGGGAAGATTTCAATTCATGGCCAAATACTTCATGCAATGGGAAGGAAAAGAAGAAAAAGGTATTCCATTGTGATAATCAGTCCTTTATATATTGTCTATATTTATCACTAAGACAGAGGACAGAAAAGAAAAGCAGACACATTTAGACACATATTTGTAATTCCAGGCTCAAACTTGGATAGTAAACAATTACATTGATCCACATCCTGCAGGTTATGCATTAATTCATTATTTTTAATTCATTAATGCATTATATTAAGAATAAGTTAAGTTATGACAATTAATGTAAGGGAATAGAATCAAAAATCTATCTATCCCAGCCAGGACTCGAACCTGGAATTCCCTCGCATTAATTGTTTAAAATTTACGTGGGATAATATTCCACAACAAAATTAATATTTATAAATGTTAAGTTATGACTGTTATCATTTTTACAAAATTATCAATATCAAATAATGACACTGAAAAGATATAAGTATTTTTCAAATATTGAAATTTTATTTACTTAATTAGTCCATATATAATTTTTTAACTTTAATTTATTTTCTTTATACTATTTTCATTTTTAAATTGTGGTATCAATGAATCTGCCATATAGAACTATTACTATTCTTATTTACCAAAGGTTAAAATAAAGCATTACCTTCCTAATGTTATAAAAATCTCTGTGTGGTACAGCTTTTTGTGAAGCAAGTTCTCGTAACTCATTTAAAAGCACATGGAGTTGGAACTTAGAAGATAAGTAACTCAAACGACGGTAACAAAAAGATTTCCTAAAAATAAAATACTTACATTAATAGAAATATATACAACTATATATTTGAATTATATATCATAAACGGTAATAATGAATAAATTAACAAGAATTGTTTATGTTTGTAATGGACATTGTATTATGTCAAAATTATAAATTATCAATAAACAAATTATGAAATTTCAAAGTGAATGAATGTATACTTTTTATTGATAAATATATAATTGTTTAATATAATTGCCACTAATAGTAACACTCAGAAGTAGTAATTAATGTTACAAATCGTAATTATTCATTCTAGTGTAATTTATAAGTGATGTAAAAATGACAGTGATGAATTTCCAACGTTGTTTACAACACTCAGACGTAAATAAAAACCTATGAAGTTTTGATAACGGTAGTGAGCTTGTTGACAATAATTTTATTTTTGGTTACATTTAGAATTTATTAAACTTTTATTTATTTATTACATTCTGTTAAATAAAACATTTTGTAATTTGATCACAATGAAGTAAAAATGACATTAAATATTAATCACATGAGGAAAGAAGGTGACCAATGACACCACTCTTAAATAATTTACAGACTGTGTCCCCAGGAGGTCACGGCGCCATCTTCGTTTGATTCGACGGGGAGAGTTGTAGGGGTTGGTGTTGGAAGACATGGTCTGTGCTAGTGGATTAGGATGGTATGACAGTTTACTGTAAAAAAGGGTCAAGCGGGAAGAAATGAAGTCTTGAACAAAAGGAATGTTAAGATCATGGTGAAGGGATGAATTGGATACGTAATAGGGAGCATTTGCGATTATTCGCAGGGTTTTGGATTGAAAGGACTGGATTCTTTGCATGTTGGATGGCTTGGATTTCTACTCCGTAAGTCCAGATTGGTCGTAATAAGGTTTTGAAGAGCGTCAGTTTGTTTTCTATCGTAAGATTAGAGTTCTTATTTATGAGTCTGTACAGAAGTCCATATCACCGATTGAGTTTTCGTCTTTTAATTTTAGTATTTTCTCCCCATGTAAGTCGTGATTCGATAATAATAGAAATCATAAAATGTATATACAAAGTATAATTAATTTAAATTTCATGTTTGTATTTGTGTATGTGTGTGTGTACATAGCATAATCAGTCCTACTACAGGCCACGAAAGCCTTAAGAGATACAGGATACGTGTTTTCTTATACGCCCTATGGTGTACGATCATCGCACACCGCAGGGCGACAGTTACGGCTCTGCTATTCTGATTTTTAATAATAATGGCTTCCTATTACATAGCAAAACTCAGTATCATTACGAACAGAAGCACAGATACACAAAAATAACTAAACACAGATTTATTGTAGTAACAAATGGCTCCTTTGATGCCAAGTCACAGGGCTATCCGTGATACATATCTTTATTCCGTTACTGCATTTGAAGAAGAGATAGCGATAGAAAAAATAATTGAGAGTAGTTAAAATAAATAAATAAATAGTGTGTGTGTGAGAGAGATAGAGATACAGAGAGAGATAGATGGGAGAGAGAGTTTGTTACAGCTTTCTTTGGTAAGTATTATAATTGTAAATTTATGAATACAATAAATACTTGTGACAAATTGTATAAATAATAAATATAAATATGATCAATTGAGCAAAGCCAATTGATATTATATAGGTAAATTTTAATGTCATAACAGAGTAAACGAGTTGACTCACATCCAGATATCTCAGCTGGATTTTTCAAAATCAAAAATTTGAAGTGAATATTGGAAGGATATATCGGCTGATAAAAGGGTTGCCCATAAATTGGCCATATGGTGTGTGTGTAATTTAAATTAAAAGTAATAAGTATAGAAATAAATCAATTTATACAATATTAAATAATAATTAAAATAATAATTAAAATTATTTATTCTGTATACAGATTTAGTAAAATCTTAAAAATTTAAACTAAGAATAACATAACCTATGATATAAGTATAAGCTTCACATTACTGTAAGGCAATAAATTAGTGATGGAGAAATAAGAATGTAAAATTAATGGGAAAATCAAATAAATATGTATTTTTAGCTGTAAATGAAGCCATTAGAAACGCCTAGGCTCAAAATAGAATGACTTAGTATTTTTATTACAATTTAGGTTTGTTTATCTATATTTGAGGAGCTTCTATTAACAGGATATTGTTCATAAACAATAGACAGCTAAGGGGACTAAAGACTAGCGCATCGTTAACAATTTAATGTAGTTTATAGATATCTCCCACTTTTTGTTGAGGTATAACAAAAGAAGAGTGAAATTAGCATTCCCTTACTCCTAGAAGAGAACAGTTATCGTAAGGCACTAATTCCAGATCTGTCTAGGGCAGGAGTGTATGAACTAACCTGATGTTCGAGTGGAGCGCTGTATCTCCATCGTGTTACTGATAGACACCAATTCTACCTTGGAGATAAGATAACGGAGCCATCTGTTATAATTACCGAGCTTACAGCCATGCGTAAATATATAAGTAAACAAATGATTTAACGTAAATGAAAAACTGGTTTACAGAATTAATTTTTGTATGCGCGTAATAAATCTTAGTACTTTCTAAACAATTAATGAGAGGGAATAGAATAAAAAAATCTATCTGTCCCGGCCAGGAATCGAACCTGGATCTCTTGCTATCCGGGCCGGTGCACTTGCCAGTTATGCTACCAGGACGCGTTATTATCCTGGCAGGGACAGATAGATTTTTTTATTCTATTCCCTTTCATTAATTGTTTAAAATTTACGTGGGATAAAATACCACAACCAAATAAAATACTTAGTACTTTCTCTTCCTTTGGGAACGATTTTTTTTTTCCGTAGTTTAAGTTAAGAAGATAATAAAAATAAATGGTTTCATAAAAATCATGGATGGGGCTGTAATCAGGTACATTAGTTTTCATGAATTTTATTAGTAAATAAAGAAATTATCCTTCTGATATATAAGGTACACATTTAACCAAGGCATAAATGTATATGCCAGTTATTATTATTATATTATTCACATACAAATTTATGATTTTAATAATAAATAAATTTGTGTAACACTAAATGGCAGTAATATTTTTACTTATTTGTAAGTAGAATTTTTAGAATTATTGTGTATTATTTTTTACAAATTATTAAAATAATTCGAAAAATATTTATAAAGTAGCAATAAAAAAAACTTTTTTTTTTTATACGGCTTCGTGCATAGTAAAGTATAGTCGGGCTCTTTTGATGACATATCATAAGAAAGATGATTTTATTATATTTTAATATGAATTAATTTGAATAAAAATTGTTGTTATTCTATTATTATAAATATTATGAGAACAATTTTTACACGTAAACACGCGTGCATAGACGCACGCTCACGCATTATTTGGGGTAAAGGAATGTTTTGAACATGTTTTCATTGATGCTAGTCTAGTAATTAATTTCCACGCACCTATAGTGATGGATCTATCTACAAAAAAGAACATTGTTATATGAGAGAACTAAAAAACTTTAAAATAGATTCCAAATCAATTTTAAGTTTGTGTAACTTCGGAGGAATCAGGCAGTCCGTTCTATTTTTTTAATAAGTGGTAGTCTCTCTTTCGGTTACTTAGGGTCTACCATACAATTTATTTTATTTAGAAAATATCACGGTCAGAGATTTCACTTCACTCACTTTCCCTGGGAGAGATAATCCTCAGTACTGGAAACTGACCCCTGACCACACTAAGTTATAATATATATAATATATATAATATATATNTTGTGTTCTTATGTTCACATTATATATATATATATATATATATAATAAGGGATACTTGAGGAAGAGAAGTGGAAATCCTTCCAGGACCTGTAAGTCCTAGATGAGATTAATGTGAGACGAAGCCTCCAAAGCTTTACTTAAAAATGGTCTTCTTGATAAACTGTAACTCTATGGAACACCATCCTACAAAAGAAAAAAAAATCTGACCTACTAGGCGATCAGTCTCCGCTGGGCTTGTTATTGTTTAAAAAAAATCTGTACGGTGTCCAAATAACTTTAGCCTTATCAGACTTGCAGAAAGCAATTCGACTCTTCTTATTGGTGCCCGAAAATATTTGTGAAAACCCAAAACAGATATCATGCAAATAAGAAAAGTACACGACTTACATATATTCTTCCTTCTGCAATGTTTTGTAAGGAGATTTACCGAGTCTAGAAGACAAGAAAAGAGGAATCACTGAAATTTTATAAAATAATTGGAAACAATCAAAAAAGGTACAATATTTTTCTTCTTTGTAGACCTTCTTGTATTTATTATTGTATTAAATTATCATTGAGCTAGTAGTTATTTAATATTTAGCAATAACAAAAAAATGAACTTATTTTTGAGGAAAAAGTCTGCCCAGAGCGGGATAGGAATGCGCAGCGCCAGGTACTTATGTGAGGCCTCCCTCGAGTACGTTCATCAAGTAAACAAGTCGTGTGAAAGAACTTGGGTGACTATTTCGCTCCAATTTGGCACGAGGTCTTGGTTCATTGTTGGCTCCACTTATTTATACTCGCGAGAGCGGAGTCTGTGGGAGGCGAAGGAATGTGTAGGAAGACAACAAAGCTTTCTTTCTGCTTTTAATTCTTCAAAAAGAATCAACTTTCTTTTATTGTCTCCACATTAATTTTAGTTTTACTGTTATATTCTTCAATTATTGACGTTTAGACTTTCATAAAGGTCATCTTCCTTTTTTTTTCTTCATCTTTTTCTTTAGATTCTCAGCGGTCAAAAGTCTAAAACTCAATCACAAACACAATATGTATGTCATGACATGAGCAATTTTAGCTTTAAGGTTTTAAAGAAAGAAAACATGAGCTAAAATTAAGCTTTAAATTAATAACAAACTGTTTAACGTAAAGTGTGACTCCTCACGTTTACTAACCTCATGAAAGCAGGCATGGAACATAAGATGCCAATATCTTGTCCGTCAAGTCGTGTTTATCAACTGTGATATACTTTTCTGTTCAAATATCAGTTTATTTGAAATGGAATACTTCTTCCCAATATTAGTCTTACCTATCGTAAAATTTACTCTGTTTTTATAACATGTATGGATTTAAGCTTTTTCGTGTTTTCTTGTATTATACTACTGTTTATATCGAAATCTCTCTCAAGTTCATAAATAATTTTTGAACTATTTCCGTTTTTTTTTGTTAGTGCTTTTTGGTATTAGTTAAATATTATTCAAGTTCTTTAGAGCAGCTAAGTTTAAAGATAAAGTTCGTACAGTAATATGTTCGGAAGAATCTTATAATATTGTTAGTCAATCCTACAATATCAATCAATCCTATTTATGTTATGTTAAAGAAAAGCTTTAATTTTTGGTTGTTATATTTTATCTTACTTTAGTAGTGTGAGTTTTCTGTCTTTATTTATTTTTTTTTAATAGTGCGCATCGACTGCTGATAGTCTTTATTGTGTTGATGATTTTTTTTGTGAATTAGAATTATTGTAGCAGATAAACCCAGTATGTACACTAACTAAATGTTTTAATCACTAATAAAACACCAAAATTTAGGCAGTACTATAAATATAAAAAATTAATAATGATCTATGAATATGTATCACTTTTTACCAATCTACCCTTGGATCTATGTAAGAAAGAAAATGAGGACAACTAAAAGTATATACGTATGTATGTGCCTTTAAAAGTTATTTTTCTTTTAACAATTATTTTTATAGACAAATTTCTTTGTTTATTTTCTTAATTCAAAATTGTCTTATTTTAGTTTAATGCTTCATTTGACGAACTGAGTAAAAAAAGTTTGGTTTTGTTGCATGTGTGTTGGTCTGATGAAGGTTTGTAATGTTGACTCTGTGTGGGTATCTGTAAGGTCACGGTTATTGATATAGTTGATTTTATTAGTGATTAGGTATTTTTGATAGAGGTTTTCAAGTAGTGTGTAGTACATGTTTGTTTAATTTCTTTCAGGTATTGAGTGTTTATGAGTTTTATATTTAGTTTTGAGCTCTGTAAATTAAATGTGTATTAATATTGAATTTTTTGTTTCAGGAGTATTTGTCTTGCAGTTGATTAGTACTTTAGAGGAGATAATTTCATTATTTTGTTTCAGTAATGTTATATAAAGAAATCCTAGGAAGTTATAGCTTAAATTTAAGTCGTTCTTGATAACTATTTAGTTTTATTTGCATTATACATTTTTTCAAAAGGAGAGTTTGTTGACCGTAGATATTATTCTTAGATGATTTTAGTTGGGGTTCGGTCAAGGTAGATCCAAAAAACACAAATTTAAAAAATGTATTTTTTAATAAAGGATTATCTGCCAACGTTTCGGCTTACATTGTAAGCCATCTTTAGGGCTATCGTTCACATTTCCATGACTGGACAGGACGTCCTCTCTCATCTTCATGATAGCTCTGAAGATGGCTTACAATGTAAGCCGAAACGTTGGCAGATAATCCTTTATTAAAAAATAATTTTTTTTTTCAATTTGTGTTTTTTTGGATCTACCTTGACCGAACCCCAACTAAAATCATCTAAGTATACATTTTTTCTTATTGCTAATGACGAGGATATTAGAATTTTAAATTTTGATCTCCCTTTAAACCCCTCACCCACACCCCCATAAATTATTTGAGAAATTAACTAACTTTACCAACATTTTGAAAAATAAAGCATAAATAACGAATTTGATTGTTTATTTTAATAATTTCGGTCGCTTTTGAGTGTACAGACATTTATATATTAACTGACCATATTTCTTGATTCTGCAATTTAGGATCGGTGAAGTTCGCATCACGTTATAAAGAGAATAGAGTTATTCCTCTGCGTGTAATCTGCTAAATGTAGATATAAGACGTCTCAACCTGTCTACTAAACTTTCAAAGAGAGAAGATTGCAGAGCACATTTGTCTTACAAGAAAGTTTACGAAATGATTATTATAAAGCCCGATGATATTGCATTGGCTGATCCCAAAGACCGAGCTTCATTAAGAGCCTCAGTGAGTTTCTGTGAGTCCACTGATTGGGGACAAAAACCCCGAGTGGTGGTGGTAACCATGACTCCATATGTAATAACAATAATACGCTAGAGAATGTATTGAGGGGGGATTCACGTACCTTCTACTGGTTCAGAGTTGGTTGAGGAACTCTCCATCTTAAAGCAGATGAAGATCTACTCCGGAGGACCGCTGAGATTCAACTGGCACATTACTTTAAGAGGTTTAGAGAGCACTTGTCTACTCCGATAAGATGATGATGAATTCTTGAGCCTGCCGAAGGCCTGATAGTAAACATCTTCATAAACATTATAATAGTCACGGCCAAAACCCTCCATTAAAATGGGCCAAATTTTGGTAAATACATGTTCTGAATCCTCCATATCTAAAAAAATATGTGGCCCTTGGAACAATATACATTCAAATGAACAACATTAAATGGTCGTATCCAACTACAACTGGCAACCTAGCAACTTATAACTCGCACACTAGCAAATTATAACTTTAATCACTTAGGACAATTATAGAGGTAATTAACTTTGATCACATAGGAAAATTGTAAAGGTAATTCGATTTTAGTTCCGTCTTGGGCAGGCTATTATTGAGAAACATAATTGTTTGGGTGTGACAGTGAGGTTACCCAGACAGCCCATCCTTTATAAGAGGTTAGAAATTTGTATTACAAAATTAAAATTTCATTTAAATATTAAAAAACAAACGGCTTATTGTTTCAATAAACATATTAAACATAAACTTATGTTAAAAATTTAAATGAAATCATAAAGATTAGTTTATATATCATTATAAATCATTAATTAATA
>KZ807687.1:222225-232826 GCA_000696205.2 Oncopeltus fasciatus | reverse complement strand
GAAAAACATGATTCTTAAAGTAAAAAATAATGATAAGTTTTTATTTTTTATTTGAGTTTATATTTAATATATTTTATATACCTATATATTTATGTTTTGTCTATAGAATATACGACGTTAAAATGTTACCATCTTCGTTACTATTAGAGTTATGAAATAGATTTAAAGAAATTAGATAACACAATAGTTCTAAAATGAGATTCAATGAAATTGTAGAACATTTATATTCTATATTACTTTATTTTGTCAAAATAAAGCTTTTTAAGGAAGATAATAAGATGGATAAGACTGTAACTAGAGAAGCTGAGCGGGTCTTGCACATTTGAAAAAGGAAGAACGAAATTAGGAATTTGAGCTTCCATCCGCAAACTTAAGTAGTTTTGTACTGGCTGAAATTGGACAAGGGAAAAGGAAGTCGAAGAGGATTTGTAGGAAGAGCAAATTGAACAATCCTAATTATCTTCGTGTTGTCGGAGGAAAAAGCACAATATAATGGGCATAAAAAGTAATTTATAAAATGTATTCCAATAAAATTAGATGGAAAACATTTATCTATATACATAAAATAGGATGTGTGTATGTATGTAACGTATGGACTTTATAACGGCTGGGCCAATTTTGATGAAATTTTTAGGGAATCTTCAGAATATTCAGGCGGATGACCCTGTGAAGTCTGATTTATTATTTTCAGTTTGCGGGCGGAGGGGCGTGGCAAAATCAAATTTTCATTTCCAATTTGCCTTAAATACATGTGTTTCTTTTCTTATTGAACCCATATCTACACCATATGTAAATTATTCTGTGAAAAAACTTTATGATAGGTATTCAATGAATTTTTATTTGAAGGCCGTAAATTTCGTTAAAATCTATAGAGCGAAAATAGTTAAATCGTGTGATAATATAACACTAATGTTTGCTTAGGGCCAGCGACCCCCCCCCCCAAAAAAAAAGAAAAGAAAAGAAATTTGGCAAAACGAAGTCCGCTAGTTAGGAATACATCCGTCTTTCCGAATCTCATAAAATCGTATTAATATATATTGAAATTTATGGAGAAGAGCTAAACCCATTGAAAATAAAGGCTTCGAACCCATTGAAATTCTGGAATCGGAGTACATAAATAGAGTGCTGTGTGAATTCCATACCTCTTTTCTGAGAAATGAACTAAAACTTAATAAATGACTGCGGACTTATTGATAAGCTATTGTTGAAGGGAAGCAGAGCCGCTATCAGTTGCAGAGCAAGGTCATGTAACGTTATAAATAGACCTTGACAATGGCACTATATTGATGGCTCACCCTTCTCCCTGACAATTACATGGGAAGGCTAGGATTTTGCTGACATGGATTAACTAAAGCAACAAAGGAAGAAAAAAATCTAATAATAAAATTAACTTCAGAGCTAGAGAAACAGTAATGTTATTGTTCAAAAAGAGAGTTTGTTGACCGTAGATATTATTCTAAGATGATTTTAGTTGGGGTTCGGTCGAGGTAGGTCCAAAAAACACAAATTAAAAAAATGTATTTTTTTAATGAAGGATTATCTGCCAACGTTTCGGCTTACATTGTAAGCCATCTTCAGGGCTATCATGAAGATGAGAGAGGACGTCCTGTCCCTAAGTTCACATTTCCATGACTGAAACGTTGGCAGATAATCCTTCATTAAAAAAAATACATTTTTTTTAATTTGTGTTTTTTGGATCTACCTCGACCGAACCCCAACTAAAATCATCTTAGAGTAATGTTATTGTTGTAGTATAGTATTGCTATAATAATATTATATAACTTATTATGTATATTTCTTATTATTACTATTGTACCCTATTTTGAGTGTCTTAAAATGTGCTAGACATTTTTCAGGTATCGGCTATTCACTAAACTTCTATAGTGAGGAAATTTTGGAAAATTTATTAAAAACTTCAATGTGTATTTTTAGGGAATTTTCAGCAGTTTTTACGCAGGAAGATCAAACTATTCACGTTAGTGCTATGACATATCAAAATTTTAAGGGATCTAAACTGATCCTACATAAAAATACATATACGAGTATATTAAATATCGTATATATTACACATATAAAGTATGACAAATATATGTATACTTATTTATTTGTCTTTAGCGTTCACAATTAATTTAATTAATGAAACCAAATTCTTAATCCTCTGGATAAATGGGAATATGCAAAGTTCGTAGAAGATAACAGGTGTAAAATGTAATATTATAACATTTATATTATATAACATAAAGAAAGACGAATATAGGAAAGCTTTTTAGGGATGAAACTCTTGTTACTTGGGTTCTCATTTTTAGAGCATACAAAAAAAATTCAATATTTAAGATATTCATTAAAAAGCTTTAGAAATGGTTCATGTCTTGTTGAACTCAGATGTAAATAAGGGGGTTTAGAGGGCTGTCAAAATTTATAATTGTAATATTACCATTTTTACTTGTATTATAGAACATGAAAGATGTAAAATGTACATTACTTCGTTTGGGTTCTCAAAACGCTTATTTAGGAAGACTCTCTCGTCCAGCATTTCAGATTTCCTATGTTCCACTAAAGGCAAATATAAATAAGAGAAAACTCATTCAATTAAAATTATTAAGTTTTGTAAAACAAGTTACAGTGAATTAATTTCAAAAGTTGCAAAAAAAAAAAGGTCTAAAGTATGATATATTCCAAAAAGAAATTTGTATAGCGAATGCTTTATTTCTAATATAAACATGAGGAGTTAAAAAAATAAAATGTAGTAAAAACTGACAGAGAGTTTATTTATAACTGAGCAAAAAAAAAAAAAAAAAAAGCTACTAAAATTTCAAGCAGTACATTGCAAAAAATCGAAGCATTGTTTCAAAATTTTCATTATAATTAGAATAGAAAAATTTTGTAAGGAATAAAAGATTTAATTAGCGTTAAGAAAATCTCTAAAAAGTGTCTTCAGCATCAACAAACCTATTGTGTAAAGTAAATTAAAATATGGATTAACTGGTGTTCTACCATAGCAATAGAACGGAATTTAGGCTATTAAACCAAATTCGTCGTTCAGATCTATCAATTCTGGTCCTATGGGTTCGAGTCTCACCCTGTTTAAGCTTTTAAAGAGAAATACAAGCTTGCTAAGTGCCATGGATGTTTTCAATAGGGAGGTTGCCTGTAGATCGTACCTACATCGTAATAACTGGTTGAAAGGGTGGTTAAAAAATTGTTTGGTTATTTGGACTTCAGCATATGTAGGAAGGTTTGCGCATATACTTTCTCACTTCTAAAATCAAAATTCTGCCGAAATTAATATCATGAAAGTCACATTAAACTTATTCATGGGATTTTATGGAGGGTTCAATAAAATTTAATTGTGCTTAATCTTGACACTTGATATTTTTTAATAAATTGTTAATATAATTAAATACATTTGTTTTATTGTTACACTGATATGATTTTTATTATTATTATTTTATTATTGTATAAATGCGACTTTTTATGGTTATATGCTGTTGTTAAAAAGCAAATAAAATATAAAATTATATGTTCTTTGAATATAACAGATCAAAAGTAACAAATCCTTCAAAGAGGTCAATTTAAAAAAAAACATCCCTGTCAGTAAATAAATACTTGGACCACATTTAAGATTATGTATGTTTTTAGTTTAAAATATTTTGATTGGTTAATTATTTAGTGCCTCGACAAAGTGACTCACTATGAATATAGGTAAACTCAATTTCTCACAATGCTTGGGAAATATTTTTAACGTAAAGGCTAAAAAAAATCAAACTCTCAAAACACTCAAACTTTTATAATACTTAAAGTTTATCATAACAGCTATGACAGTTTTTCGGGTTTGTTTATTCGGTCTCATTCTTGGCTTTGAAATATTTCGAATGATCGGGAGCAACGAAGATGCTGAGAATGTTATCAATTTTGATAAGTCAATATAGAGTATGTATACTGTCTTTTGACTGCTTTTTAGTGTTTTTCCAATTCCCAGTGACTTTCCCTTCCTACATTTCTTTTTTCGAAGGAATTATCCTTTCCAAGCTATCATTCGTCTATAAAATACACACACACACACACACACAAAAACAGTATCTCTGAGATGCTGGCTTTATAATCTAATAGTGAGTTATTAGCAAATTATATAGATATTTTCCCTTAAAAAGCACTAACTAATAAAGTATTAGTGGAATAAAAATAACTGTGATATTCTTCCTTCTCATTAAAAACAACAAAAAAAGTTGAATGCTTATAATAATTGTCAATTTTAAAGCAATATTCATATTTATTTATATTTATTTTATTGCATATTACTAATTTCCAAGCAATCTTTCATATTTATGCTTAGTATGTTAACATACTAAGTTTTTATTCTTACGCGAAAGTATGTTATAATCGTTCAAAAATGTGCTGTTAGGCACTCAATTTGAGCAAGTCACTAAACAATGGGAGCGAAGGATTCGAGGACCAAAGGATTTGATGTCCTAAGATAAGTGAAGGGTTAGAGAGTTCAATAGAGAACCCTCAATTCAGAGATCAATAGTCTCTGCATAATTTGGCACCACATGGTAGATTTCAGACAGCAATCTTTACGATTTCAGCTATATTATTATTATTATAACGTTAGTTAATATTATTATGTTTGAACTGACGGTTACAAATATACCTAGAGCATGCTCAATAAATACAATTTTTGTAATAAATTTTTTTAGCATATATCAACATATATTTATAATTAAACATACAAATCATACAATACATGTTTAGGATAGTGAAATACTTATATTTACAGATTCANGCAATGATGCATTTTTAACATTTATATTATATAACAATTTTATGAAAATCATATATTGCGGAAGGTGCAATGGGAAAGAACTAGTGTCGGGGTAAGGCATTTCTTCTAAAAATATATAAACGAAATTGAGTATAATTTATTTCCTCAACCATCTGAAGAAGGGGTCCGTTCAAAATGTTGTGGGTGCGTGTGTGTGTGTATATATGTTGTATGTATTTTGTATGTATGTATGCACTCTAGTATCTGTAATTTTTAAAATAAAGAGATCTAATTTGGCATTTCTGCTTTATGTTGGAAAATATTAGATGGGTTCTTTATATACTGAGTACCTTATTTTTGTTATTGTTGTTACTGCAGATAAGTTTAAAGGGATGAGTCATGATGAGGTAATAGCTAACTATTAAGATTAGATGATTTTAGTTGGGGTTCGGTCAAGGTAGATCCAAAAAAATACAAAATTAACAAAAGTGTATTTTTTTAAAGATTATCTGCCAACGTTTTGGCTTACATTGTAAGCCATCTTCAGGGCTGCTTATCATGAAAACGAGAGAGGACGTCCTGTCTTTAAGTTCACATTTCCATGACTAGAAGCTAACTATTAAGGTTTAGTCAATAGTTTATATATGTCTGAAACCAAATATTAGGGGAAAAAGACTTTTGTTTTTGTTCATAAAAAAATAACAAATATGTTTTTCATACAATATCTTATTGACCGATCCCTACCACTTTCTCATTTTATTTAAAAACCTTGAAAACGGCTTTATCCAATGTAAAACCTGTTATTAATTAAGATATGTTTTTTTTTTCTCTGTAAAATGGATATGAAATTATTTGGCATAGATTTGCTGCAGGTGTTTTAAAAACATTGGTTTATGTATAATGAGTTTTTAACGACTATTTTTGAATTAACTACAAGGATTGTATACACTGGATATAGCCGTAGAATGGTAAATGCCTTGAGCCATTTTCTGTGTATTATATATATACTCTGGGTAATATAAATTTACTTACTCAAAAGTCAGTATTTTTCATTTGTATTGTGAGTAAAATCAAACGAACTGTTGTTCATTAAAGAATATGGTTTATATAACATAAAAAATGTTGTTGTTTTTAAATTGAAGTCGTCTAACAAAGGTTTATATTTAATGTTTAATGTTTTCCACAAAGAACATGTACATTTTAAGGTTTAACTTACAGTTATTAATGCCAAATGCTTGAAACCAATATCTTCAGGGCAGTTAAAATTTAAAAACAGAAATACACACAATATCTTTATTTTAAATACTCTGTGTATTGCACAGAAGACCTATCAGGAAAAGTTAATTTTAACAATNGGTAGATATATGCTTTTTAAAGGGAAAAGTAGGTGATATTGTTACCCCCAAGTCTCAAGATGTGTCTTTAAGATGTGTCCAAGAGTATTTTCCAAACAGAAAATGCAAAATGGCAAACTTGCAAAGAGAAGACTATATTTGATAATGTTATATGTAGAGTGATAACTTGTCTGGACAGTATTTCACATGTGCCTCATTATTTACAGAAATGTTATTATATTATTTTTTTCGTTATTTCTTACCTTTATGTGCTTTAATCGATAAAAAAATCCCTATTTTCAATATTTTAAATTCGAAATATATAACTTTTAAATTAAATACATATCACTTGCAGAGGCTTTTTAAACGCCAATATATATGTCAAGAGTTTTTCTACTTATT
The DNA here is from genome assembly GCA_000696205.2 of Oncopeltus fasciatus. Taxonomy (NCBI): domain Eukaryota; kingdom Metazoa; phylum Arthropoda; class Insecta; order Hemiptera; family Lygaeidae; genus Oncopeltus; species Oncopeltus fasciatus. Next base: position 226,328 of record KZ807687.1, on the reverse strand, counting down.
TAAAAGCCTGAGAGAGTTGTATGATAGTGACAAATAGTTGTTGGATCTCCGTGAGGATTATACATTTTGGCGCAATGACAATATCTTATGCTTTGAACTAAACATGATGGCTTTAACGCAGGAGCTAAGGTGGCATGGCCGATGAGAGATTGGTGCACTTGCCTGGGACCTTCCCCTTGAGCGGAGTCGTGGGTCTGGATCTGGCGACATCGGCAGGGAAGAATGGGTCCTCATCCAGAGCGTTCTGGTCGACGAGAAGCAGAGTGTGGAGACCCCGAGAGCACATTCTCGACTGGCGGAGCCGCCGGTATATTTAGAAGGGCCGGCGAGAGGCGGTACCCCCACTCGAGCCAAACACACGGCCGCCCGCCCCCACACCCACTGGAACCCCATCAAACAGTCAGTCCGACTTGTCCGCTGTTTGAAAGGATTGCCGTGAGCAAGAACACGGGCCTACAGGTATCAATCAACCCTTATTTTCGTCTTCTGTCATTTGTCGCTTGAGAACTCAGCAAGAGCATTCACCTCAGCGAGTCTTACATGTCGAAAACCTTTCTATTTATAGTCGCTACTTAAAATAAACATTCTAGTAAATGAAAAAAAAATTGTTTTTGTACTTCAACTACAAATTTACTAAATTTAAAAATGTGGATAGCAAGACGTCAAAGCCTTTAAAGACCTTGGAACACACCCCGTCCCAACCTGGCTGGTTCTTTTTTTTCTTAATGTAAATGCCTACCCAATTCCATGAGTGTTTAGAAACTCACAGATAGATTTCTCACTTAATTCGCTAATTAGTAGATGTCCCTAGGTTCACATTTCCATGACTGATGTCATACCATGCCAGTCATGGAAATGAGAACCTAGGGCCAGGACGTCCTCTCTCGTCTTCATGATAGGCAGCCCTGAAAATGGCTTACAATGTAAGCCGAAACGTTGGTGGATAATTTTTTTTTAAATACAAATTTTTTAAATTTGTATTTTTTTGGATCTACCTTGACTGAACCCCAACTAAAATCATCTAATAATAATATCTACGGCCAAAAAAACTCTCCTTAATTCGCTAATATTCATCTTAATGTCTCTTAGGTCATTGGTGGACTACCTTAATTTTAGGTCACGCCATATAATGGTGATTAATCAGATATGTGGGACTGATATCCTTCCAGGTATTTTAAAGGAAAAAAAATTTTTTCTAATGGAAACATTTTTGACAAGGCGTATAGTTTCGGATTATACAAATATCCGTTCAGTAATTTACAATTTAAGGCGGGAGAGAAAATATGAACGAGAATGACAACCAAAACTTTTGTGAAACATATAATTTATTCAAAGGGAGTTTTTTTTACCTTAGATATTATGACAAAATGTTTCATTGTTGGGGTTCAGTAATGGTAGATCCATGTACAAAAGAATAAAAACTTTTAAAAAATGTGATCTTGGTGACATAACGTCCCCTCTCCTCTTGACAAAGGTCAAGAAAATGGGATCTTGGTGACACAAAGTCCTCCTCTTTACGATAGCCCTGAAGATGGCTTACAATGTAAGCCGAAACGTTGGCAGATAATTTAAAAAATACACATTTTTTTAAAAATTGTATTTATTTGGATCTACCTTGACCGAACCCCAACAAAAAACGTCTAACAACATATGATTTACTGATTGTGAGTTTTTATAAGTGTTAATAAAAGGAAATATTGATTCCAAAGAAGCTTTAGAAACCTCTCTATAATTATTGGCCGATTATCATTCACCCTTTACCTTAGGTATTTAAAGGGATAAAGAGAAAATTATTTGCGCACTATTTATTATATCAGACTGTCGCCAAAGGAATTATCTTCTTCGTTACTCTTTAGTACTCAGACGAATGTCTCCTCTTTATTTATACTCGTGTACGAAGTGACATACTTGGAGGGGAAAAAAAAAAGTTCAAGTCTTTTTACTTTCCTACACTTAAAAGTATGACGAAGATAAGGAAATTACAAGAAATCTGTCAAAAAAAAAAAGTCCAGTTTACTTAGTATTTATATGTTTTGATGTCTTTTGATTCCCATAAATAAATTTTTTTATATTTGCGGACCATTTGTGTGTGTCTGTGTGTGTATGTTAACTGGGTTGTGTTATAAGTTAATGTGAACGGTTTCAGATAAAAGGCATTTTTTTTTCATAGGGTTCAAGGGAAATATAATAATGCAAAACGTTTAATTTTTATTTTTTAGTTTTATTCTTATGACATTGTTTTTCAACAGCCCTGAAGATTGTCTAAAAAGTAAGCCGAAACGTTGACAGATAATTTAAAAAATACATATTTTTTAAATTATACTTTTTGGATCTACTTTGACTGAACCCAAACAAAAAACATCTAATAGTAGTTCCCAAATATTTATGAAAAAGGCCTGTTAGTTTTAACATATAGGAACGCAAATTATTATTGAAAAGTCAATGGGAAACTGTTGATAGATTTGAGTTGATATATGATGGAAGGGGGGGGGAGGGTTAGAAGAACTTGAAAATTTATATTAGTAATATATAATTAGTATTACTAAATTTTTATGAAAGATAATAAGAAACAGTGTGTTCAATATCTGAAGGCCCCTCAGAGTTATTCTGAATCACATAAAACACTTTAACAGAAACTATAAAGTGTTTAAAATATTCTGAGATCTGAGAACATTGTCTGCACGGAGCTAATTAACTTGCTCGGTATCGTGTATATAGTTTCTGTAAAAGTGTTTTAAGCCCACAGCGGCCTTCAGATATTGAGCTTATTTTAGTAACTTCATAAAATGTATGTTCTGCAAAATATTTTGAGAAAAACCACCGATTTCTTTCCTGGCAGTATATAGGCAGTCTTAATGATTTTACATTTTACGGTTATTGTCTTTCCAGCTTGTAAAAAGTTATTTGATCCTTTATGTGTTTATCTTAAATATTCCTTTCTTCATTAATTAACCTTCCTTTCAAACACTTAGGGCCATGGAGGGATATACTACGTATTCTAAATATCCATGGCTCTGGGCAAGCTTTTATATCCCACTAAAACCTACCCAGGGCTGGATTTGAACCCAGAGCCAGAGTTGACAATTTCGTCCGTTTATACTATGAAAGAAATTGAAATTGCTATAACAAATTAGATTATAATATAATTTATTGGATTAGGATGCCATTCTCTGCCTAAACTTCATCAATCATAGTTCTACAGGCATCACAGTATTATGAAATAATCAATTCGTGCCTATTTCATAATATGATGAGATATAACATTCTTTTAGATGCTAGACTGGAAACATGAACAGGATAAATCAATTAGCGTTTTCAATACTGTCAATACAAATTTGTCAAATTAGTCGACACTCATGCTATCAAATTCTTAATATCTTCATGTCAATTTTTAACGCTTGCAAATTTACTACATATGAATTTTTTTAATTCATTTAAAATTTTAAATTCATATGGTGTCTTTCATATTTTTATAGAACGAGCTAAGGATGCAAACTGTGATAAGTTACAACCAGCAGATGTATGCCAGTTCTGCGTCTATGACCTCATAAAAAGTATCTTACGGTTTCTAAAATAACTTTCATAAACATCTAAAGTAGAAAAACTCATAGAAAAAGAATTTACCTAACTTACCAAAGGAGGCTTTATTGACAAAAATCACTATCATACTGATAGCTCTTTTCAGCAAACCTTCAGTAAATACAGTTTATTTATTCAGATTTAGACTGTAAGGGCTGTTCTTCAAATAACAATAAATAAGAATTATTCATCAAGTAATTTGCTTTATTTTTTTTTAAATGGTTGTGGCACACCAGAGATCTGAGACCCATCAATTATTAAAGCCTGAATATTTTGACCGTTTAATTTATCAAATTCAGATGTTATTATTACCAAAATATAATTTTACACTGTTTATTGCAAATATGGAAAAGTTAATATAACTTATTTAAAGAAGATTAAATTAAATTTTAATCTAAATTATATTTAAAAAAATAAAAACTTTCCTGTTATTTAATTTTATGTTTTAGCTAATCAGTTTAGGCACTACTGATACATACATAGCATGTGATGATAGAATAAAAAATTCTCCATTTGATGTCCTA